>JAHWFP010221167.1:75017-101213 GCA_023313725.1 Lithobius niger
TGACGCCATCTTATTTCCTCCCTCTGGTTGACAAGCTGCAGCCGTTTCGTCATCAACCAAACCTGCCGTTGCTGCCCTGGCCCTTTGATCTGCTTTCTGATCCGATTTCTTCCACGTATGCAAAATGTCCTTCATAGTTGAACGATGATGCAAATCGCACAGTTCACATACTTTGGTGACGAAGTTTCAGGGCCTGCACTCACGGCAAAGAGGGTGAAAATCTCTTGACTGTTTCTTGCAGCTACACGCATCAAATTTCTTCGAATTGAGTCTCCCACGTAATAGATCGTTTGATTCTTCTATCGTGGTCATAATTCTGCCCAGAAAAGTTGATAACTTTGCTTCCAAACAAGAAAACAAAGGCAGCGATGCCAAACACGTCCTACCCTAACAACGTGCTCAAAATGTGATGAGGGGAACAAACAAGATGGCGGCCTCCTAGTTAGGAGTAGCAGCGCTCCTGGCGGGAGAGGAGAGAAAGTTTGGATACAAGCTAAAAAAGGGAGTTTTTTAGTTGATAAATGAGCAGTGATAGCGTAAAATGATGATTTTAAGCATAATTACTGAAGTAAGTATTTGCAGGTAGTAAGAAACTTACCTTCATATATGCTAAAATCGTCTCGATTTGCTTTTCTTACCCAAATTTTTAAACCCCTAATCATTAAAAACCAGCAATGCAATGAGATTAGCGTTTCTGGCGCCAGGGGCGCTGGTGTCGTAGCCTTTAATAAGGCAACGTCAGTTATCTTTAAATCACCTTGTTTCGAACCTGTTGCAATCAGAAACTGCAGGTTATGCGAAGCGGGGAGGCTGGCAGGGGTCTACTGAAGGTAAGTAGTTTAGGATAGTAAAAACTAATTTTTCAGTGTTAAAATTAACGTTTCTTACTATCTGCAAAATACTAACCTTCAGTATGGTTTGAATTTGTCCAATTGGTCGGTGGGACAGCACGAACCCGGCTAACTCATCTGCATTGCTCTATACGCTAGTGACACTTAATTTCAACTTCACAAAGCGAGAATACTATCCACCTTCTCCATTCCATGGGGATGAGCCAACTCTTTCTGGAAGTGGTCGAGTTGCTTACAACCAATCATTTCGTTGCATGACACTGTGAATTGCTTTTCTCGCTTCAGTGTCAACGACATTCACAATCAAATGATTTTTCACTGTGTCACATTCGTTTGGTGAGTCAGTGCACTACCTTCGACGCACTATCACATGTATTCTTCATCTTAAAAAAGTTCCTTGCGTACCAACACTAAAACCCTGACTTGGGCAGAGTATACCCCTCAGCCGCATTATTTTGTCCTTTTCAGCCGGCTTAACAGAAATTTCGGCTGAATTGCTGCTAGCCACAAATTTTATGGCCACCACCGGCCAACAATAAATTCGGCCGGCTGACGGCTAATTTTCGGCTAATTCGTTCGAAATGAAGCAAAGATATCCACGTCGAAACTCACTGCACACAAAAATGACGAATTGGAGGGGAACATAGGCCTAATGGAATTTTAGACGAATCACAAGTGAAAAAAGGAAAATTCACGAAGAACCCTCAAATTAAAAATCAGAGTCACATCGCCAGTAAACTGAAAGTAACCATGCAAGCTAATGACCACACAAATACACGGCACGCATAAGTTTCTGGCAAGGAAATATGGTTTCAAACTATGAAAAATAAGGCGGTCAAGAGCAGTTTACCGTTAGAGATAAGTTACAACTACCTTCATAACCGTTTCATATTTTTTATTCGGCGGCTAGGCCAGGCAGCAATTCGGCTCACTCAGAAAAATACGACGCGGCGGCTAACGGCGACGGCTGGGTATAGGGCAGAGCTGGTATCTTTCCAGTATGCGTCGTACATTTCTTTTTCTCCCGTAGAGAAAAATCCATGAGGACCAATACCAAGAACACTGAGTTGTGCAGTGTTGGTATCTCTCCAGTAGGCATCATACTCTTCTATTCCTCATCTAGAGAAAGTTCCATGTTGACCAATACTAAAACACTGACTTGTGTCATGCTGGTCTCTCCAGTATGCATCACACACTTCTCTTCCTCATCTAGAGAAAGTTCCATGTGAACCAACACTAATACACTGACTTGTGCAGTGTAATTATCTCTCCAGTATGCACTGTCACCGTGTGTGCAAGGCTGCTGTCAGCACCCCCATTCTACTTCAAGCCGCAACATTAGGCTTCAGGGACGCAGCTCCTCTCAAGGCACTTGTGTCTAGGAGATAGTGAGAACTGAAAGTATTACAGTTGTTCCAGGAACAAGCAGCTACAACTTCATCCAGAGGTGTTCTTGCCCCATAAGCCCAAGAGGCTGCGAGTGCACGGAGTTTATCGGCTCGCACATCCTCAGGTAGGCCCAGATGGTTAGGTCCTAACTCATAGTCACGTCAGATTTCTTGACAGATCCATCTGCCAATCCTAGCCGGGTTCATGATGATTGGAAGGAGCTCACCCGTCTTTTGGTCCACTTGCAGGAAAAGAAAGGTAGGCGGAACAGTCCTTTCTTCCGTCTTTGGTCTCGTGTCTGGAACAACTGTCCTCGACAGATAGTGTCGAAGCGCTCGAATAGTCCCCTCTCTGTCCCCTCAGGATCAAAGACGCCAGCTAAGGCCCTGATTAGCAACGGCTTCGAAGCCACATCTGTTTTGAGGTTCTTAGCACGGAACTCTGCCGGAAAAGTCAAGGTGACTGTTAACCAGTCTTTTGCAAACCTGATGCAACTGTCCTCTATAGACATTGCGGCTAGCTCACTCTGCCTTGCTGCAGAAACCAAAGCTACAAGAAAAACTGTCTTTTGCGAAAGATGTAATAAAGTCGCAGACTTGAGAGGTTCATGAGGCACCATTTCTAGGCTGGATAGAAAGAGGAGCAAATTCCACTTCAGGAAGAGACACTTGGTCTTCAGCCTGGCATTTTCAAAAGCCTGAATCCAAACGTGCCAAAATCTTGCTGGAGACCGCACTGCTGTTTCCTACGCAAGAAAGAACGGAGTTGATGGCGGATCTGTAACCTTTAATGGCATCCGAACAGAGTCCTTTGGCGAACAAACCCTCGAGGAAAGAAGAAAGAGCGGATTCAGACGGATTCGTACGATTAAGTCCTTTCTCCTTGCACCAGAAAAACCAAATCTTCCATCTCGTCTCATAGTTTCCTCTGGTCAACTCACGGTGGCACAGCAAGGACGTTCTGAAACATCCACAGAAAAACCGTCGTTCTTCAAGTTCGTCGTCAGAGTCTCCATCCGTGAAGATGAAGAATAAAGTTAAAGTTAGGGCACGGGTGGGTCGTCCTGCTGGGTTAGGATGAACTCTGAACAGGGAGAGGCACCGGATCCTCCTTCATCAGTTCCAACAAATCTGGGTACCACGAGGGTGCCGGCCATAGAGGATGTAATTCCCTGGCGACTGACGGACCTCGTTTAGTGTGGCCTGAAGAAGAGAAAACAGAGGAAACTCGTAAGCCGACATTCCTGTCCAATCCAAGGAGAGGGCATCTGTTGCTCACACCGTCGAATCTGTAAAAGGCGACACGAAAGCTGATTGTTGAACCTTGACTGTTGAACCTTGAAGCTGATTGATTCGGAAGCTGATTGTTGAACCTTGTCGCAAACAGGTCTACCTATGGCTTCCCACATCTCAGGAATACAGCTTGGCACAGGCTGGGATCCAGCCTCCATTCTGTTGCTGGTGTCTTCTGCCTGGACAACTCGTCTGCCAAACGTTAAGTTTCCCCACAATGTGTCTCGGCCACAGATTCAACTGAACTAACCCGCAATGTTGAAAAAGCCTGAAGGTTTCCTGCATCATCATAGCTGAATGGGTTCCTCCTTCTTTCTTTACGTGAGCTATGGCCGTCATATTGTCAGACATCACAGTCACAGTCTTACCTTGCAAGAGATCCTCCCAGGCAAGAATGGCAAGATGAATTGCTCGCAACTCCAAAACGTTTATGTGGAGCAGATGTTCTTCTTCCGTCCATTGGCCTAAGACTTGGCGACCCTCTACATGAGCTCCCCAACCTGTTGTGGACGCTTCCGTAAATAGGAGACCGTCTGCAGGGAAATCCTGACTTGGCACACCTGCCTGAATGTTGCAAGGATCTGCCCACCAACGAATGCTCTCTACGGGAAGGTTGTGAAGAGAAATTCTGTTTTTTCCAAGATACCGAAGTTCCGGGACCAATTTATAGGCTGGACTTTCCACTGCCCGAATGGAACGAGCTTGGCGCAGGAGTCCATGATGCCTATATGGGACGCAAGATCCAGGGCCGAGACGATTTCGGAGCGGAGAAGCCTCTCTAGCTGAACTGGAAGTTTCTTCGTGCGTTCCTGAGAAGGACGGACGGTGAACTCGTGCGTGTTGAACCTTGCTCCTAAGAACACGAAAACCTTGTCCAGAGTGAGGCGAGACTTCGTGAACCTTACGCCGAAATCCAGATTCTTGCCAGATGAAAGCATTCTTCTGTTTGCCAAAGGAGTTTTCTTCCTTGGATTGGTGCCGGATCAACCAATCGTCGAGATAGGCATGGGCAGTTAAGCACACATGTTGGCTTTGTGCAGAAAAGCGAGAACTGGGTGAAGAATGGCCGTGAAGACGTGAGGACCTGTTGCTAAACCAAATGGAAGAATCTGAATTGGTATGACTGCCCGCCGGAGTAGAGACGGAAAAGGTGGTGAACCGAACGATGAAGAGGAACATGGAGATAGGCGTCTTCTAGGTCTATGGAGACAGTGTAGTCGTTTTCCTGAAGAGTCTCCCTGATGGACTGGATTGTCTCCATCTTAAAATGTTCCTTTTCTGAATGCTGATTTAGTTCCTTAAGTTGAAAATCAGTCTTTCTCCGCCTCCACGCTTCCCTATCACTCTTGCTAGGCTCCAGAATCCGTTTGTGTTGGGTGGTGCAGGTTCGATAGCTATTTTTTGCATGAGAGTGTGAATCTCTTTGTGGAGTTTCGCATCGAAGGGGCGAATCGTGATCCAGAGGGGAGGTCCAATGGTCGTGGAAGGGATCCAAACTACGGGAGGTGCGTAACCATTTTGAATGATGGACAGAGTGAAAATGTCGTCGGATATTAGTTTCCAATTGTCCAAGAGATGTCGAATCCTTCCCCCCACCTGTCGGTGAAGCGGAGGAAGGTGAGGGTGAAAGATGTCAATACCTGGCTCTACTACTCCTGCTCCTGAAGGAGCCTCGTCCGCGCTGGTATATACCCCTGCTTTGGGAAGGGGTAGTAACTGGAAAGGATGACCTCGAACGGCTTGTGCGATTTTTATCCGGGGTCATTAGAAGTTTAGGACCATTCTCCATCACAGCGTCTTATGGGCAGTTATGGCAAACAATTCCGGAAACTATTCAACTAGTTTCCAGAAGCTTGCATTAAAGAATAAATAAATTATTCTGTTATGTCGGCCGTCCAATTTTGAGGCCTTCTCAAAATTATAGACTTTGCACCATACAGTTTAAAACTGAAAGATTGAAGCGAAAACCACGATGATTTCATTTTGGTTCTCGACAACGAATGAATATATTTAATGGAGCTGCCCCGAAGGTACCACAACAATGTTACTTTCCCTGTGCCCGAGCATAGTTGCATCTTGTTCGAGTGAGCTACAATCCGATCTTGTGCGCCTATTGTTGCCCCATTGTTGCATGTTGCAGCATTGCATACTGGGGCTCCTCCGCCGCCTGTCCAGTTTTTTTTTAATTCTTGTGCGCACACGAACTCTAATAAGCACTGCCTGCCGGCTGTGCTAATAATGAATTATTCATGTTCAGGAAGTCGAGGGTTTTGCTTTGGCAAATTTTTATAAATTTACATGCATTTTTAAACGTAAGTTCTGACATACAAATTTGTATAACTAAAATTAATAAATTAATTTTAAATTGATTAATTAAATGTGTATAATTGAATTATAATTAATTTAATTTGAATAAAAAATTGGTTAAAATTAAGAAAGAATAGTTATAATAGCGTGTACCGGAAACGATTTTTTTGAGATAGGAATTTTGCTTCCTGGATTAATGCAAAGCCCTTTTTCTAGTTGCACTGATAAGATTTAAAATTTTAACTTCCCGAATGTATCAAATTTAAATTTAAAAAAAATTTAATTTAATTAAAAAAATGAAATTAGGCCATTTAAAAAAAGAAAGTTGTTTCTCAGGAGAAAAAAATTTTTTTTCCATGCGGGCGGGCGGATTTTTTTTTTACATTTTTTTTGCCACACCAACAACAATAATTGCTGCTGTTAAGAATAATAATAGATAGTAGTAATAACAAGAGGAATAATAATGATATATTCTTATCCCTATTGTTGGTGTGGTGCTCGTGATGGTTTTTTTTTTGTCCGGTGTCTCGTAATCGTATTTTGCTGCAAGCGCTGCGGTAAATATCAAGGAAAATTAAAAAAAAAAAGGTCCGTGCGGCGGCATTTGGGCGGTGCGGCGATGCCTGAGAAACAACTTTTTTTTTTTAAATGGCCTTAAACAAAAAAAAAACATCACACCGCTTACTATAAAAATTCATTTACAATATGTTGAAGAAATCACTGTAGTCACACTTATTTTCACAAAGTCAAGATATAACTTCATATTTTCGCAAATTTTCGATGATCAGTAGCCCTGGAGATGTAAATTGATATGCGATCATCTTCTTCAGGCAGTCCACTTCTTCAGGCAGTCCACAACTCAAAACATTGTCCAACGACCGTTCGTCGTCTACTAGGAATTTGAAGTGTGAGCGTGGCCTCCGGTATTTGTTGGGTTGGTTTCCCATTTTCTTCTCAGCAACACATTGAGTTCGCCAAGCATTAGATAGCTAATTCCAGGATTTGAGGGTCCCTGGATATTCATCAGCACAGCCTTCTCTCGGTTGTGGTGTTGAATAGCCAGGGATTCAAGGCTTCTCAGATGAATATCACTTCTGGAGTTGGAGATTAGAAGCGTTTTTGTTCCTTCTCAATCTATCTTGTGTTGCGTCTCCATGTGCTGGACTGCAATGCTGTTCGTTCGTACTTTATTCCTTGTATCGGCGATGTGCTGATTCACTCTATTTCGAACTCCTTTTCTTGTTTCACCCACATAGACAGCATCACAGTGACCACATGGAATACAGTACACTCCTACGTTAGTATTTTGTACTCTTTTCAGGATCATTTCTTCAGCTTCTTGCTCTTCATCTTTCTTTCTTCCCCCCGTCACCGCTTTCTTCCGTTGTTTCTCCAGGAGTTCCTTAAGGCCCGTACTGTTTTTGACGTAGGAGTCGAACCCGTTTTATTTTAGTAGTCTTTGCACCTCATCAGTCTACTTTGAATGTAGGTTACGGCAATTCTTGGCCTTTGTTCCTCAATCCTTCTGCATTCCTCACTCACTTCTATTCTGGCTCTGTTTTCTTCTTTCTTTTTCTCCCTTCTTTCCTGGTCCATTCTTACTGATTTTTTTGTCATTCTGATCAGGCTTCCTAGTGGGTATCGTAAATTTACGAATCTTCTTTTCGCCAGCCCAAGGTGGTATTTGGCTGTTTCGAGATCCATAGTATTCCGTATCACTCTGTTAAACTCGTTCTGTGCTATCGCTTTCAGTTGTGCCACAGGGTGTCCCGATATGTAGGGGACTCCTCTTCCCGATGTTGTTGGTTTCTGATACGGTTGTTACCAATACTTCCATCTTTTTTCCTCTCCAGCATCACGTTGAAAACGGTAACCTGCCATCCTTTTCCTCCTCTTATGTGAGTTTAATCTCTTCTACCCAAGCATTCAGAACTCGTTGCACGTTATCAGACTGTCCATTCTTAAGTACGGTTAGGGCATCATCCATGAACCTCCTCCACAACTTTAAATCTGGAAAAGTTTCCATGACGAATTGGTCGAGGTGCTGTAACACTATTTCTGCTATTACCGGTGAGCTTGAGTACCCCATGGGGGCTTCTTTCACATGCCAAAATGTTTCACCTTCATATTCAACATAAGTGTTGGAAAGGAGTGCTTTTAATAGCGCCCTGTCTTTTTTGTACTCCGTCTTTTCAATCCTAAACCCTTTGGCAGAGAGGTCAAACATTCTCAAAATTAATTTATGCGTAAGGCTTGAGAAAAGTTTCTCAATGTTAGAAGACACAAGGACTTCGTCCTTTTTGATTTTGACTTTCTTAATCTCATCCAAAAGATCAGATGTTTTTATAATGCGATTTGGAGACACTACATACTTTTTCAATCTCTCTTCTAACAGCCAGTCCAGTTTTTGGCTCGGCCCCCCCCTTTAGCTGATGTTATTAGCCTTAGGGGATTGCCTTCCTTATGCAACTTTACCTGCGCGAATACATGTGACAACTTTTGTAGGAGTTTTGGTAGTAGTTCTTCTTTTTCTTCCTTCGTTAGGAAACCTTCTTCCACTAGCCTAGTCAAACTAAACGTCAAATCTCACGTCGGCCAGTTTCCTAGTGCTCTTTCCGTTCTTTCGTACATTCCGGATGTTTCAATGTCAGCGATCACTTGTTCATCACGTTTCTTTCTGTCTACCACTACCGTTACATTAGCCTTATCAGCCCTCAGTATCTTGATGTTGCTCCTTTTCACCAACTTTCGCAGTGCTTCAGCTTCCTCCCTAGTTTGATTTGGTGATTTCTTCAACGTATTGTAAGATGAATTTTCATAGTAAGCGGTGTGATGTTTTCAAACTTGTGAGGGAAGCACGTTCCCAATCGATCCTGCAAAAACTCAGAAACTTTGTCAATACCAACCGTAAAATCGTCTGTTTTGAAGGACATTTGACATTCAATCTTGCATGCAAGCGCGAGCAAATTTTACCGAAGAGCGTGCCAGTTATGCCTAAAGGTGTGCGCGGTCACAACATCGCCGCGCACGCGGGCCGCTCATTTCTGATTGCACTTCATTCTTATCTAAAGCAGCTGAGGACTAATTCTGAGTTGATGAATGCATTTTTGGAAGAAAAACTGGTCGAAACCATTGATGGAAAAAGTGGTGGAATATGTGGAAGAAAAAATGAAAAATGAACGACAAAAAATTTGCGACCCAGATACATAAAGAGTTTTAGCAAAGCTTTGTACTTGAAAGATTTTTACAGCCCGGATTTAGTGCATGCACTGTTGACTCCAATCGGACACACAATTTAGAAACAAAACGGTGGTGGAGGGTTTGTCAAACGTGAAACCTTTAGCAAAATAGAAAACCAACTTAATGATAATAAAAGTCCAGACACCCTTAAACAAACAGGAATCAACTATAACGAATTCTGCTTATTACATAACCATCCTAGACGGGATTTTATTGATGCAAACTATTCAACAAAAGTTGTTGTCAACAGGTAAGTGGCCCAATAAAAATACGCGGAAATGTGTTAGTTATTCATCCAAGATCTACTATCAAGTGCAGTTTTACGATGATTTAAGCTACTGGAATTAATTTTCTGTTCCAAGATCTCTAAGATATTCTTTCCAACTATTGTATACCCCTGGAAAAGGTAAAGTAGATGACAATATCAAGTGCTTTAGTGGTCAGTGCCGATTTTTGAAAGGTAGTTGGTATCGGCCAACCAAGATAGCGGTTCCGGTACCAGTTCCGATACCACGGAACCGTACTCAGAACTGGAATCGGTATCGGAATCGGTACACCACTAATTCTAATGTTCATTTCCATTTTATTTGCATCACGCACGGCATTCACAATTTGCGCAGGATCGATAGGAGACCTGCGCAAGATCGACGAAACAGACGGGGGAGAGGAAGCGTTCCCCGGGCCAACCAAGTTAGGCTTAACACTGGAATGTTTCGCGATCGTCTCTTCCGACAAAAAAAATTACAGGTGCATCTAAATTAGTACTTAACGTTTCTAATCTTCTAATCTGCAGAAGGCAGAGAGGAGTTTTTGTGCTACATGAAGACGCATTGGATGCAGATAATTTAGCCTTTTCAAGTTGTGCACACTTCTGTGTTGATTTAAGTATGTAACATTTTACGAACCGTTTTTCCATCATGGAGTTCACAAATTCAGCACACTGATTCGGCGAAATTGCACGGCCTACACTTCCTACACGCATGATGTTTATCAAGGAGTGTTTTCTGGCAAGTACAGGACGGGAAATCCTCAGATTCCACCAACGAACGAAGCTTCCTGGTGCCCATTGTTCTTAGTTCGGGGCAAGTGGCGAACCACGAGAAAAGCAAAACACATGTTCCCATGCATCCGACTGGCACGAATACCCGCAACGAAGTGATTTAAAGATGGCTGACGTTACCTTATTAATGGCTACAACACCAGCGCCCCTGGTGCCAGAAACGCTAGTCTCATTGCATTGGTGGTTTTAAACAATTAGGGGTTTAAAAATTCGGGTAAGAAAAGCAAATCGAGACGATTTTAGCACATACTGAAGGTTCGTATTTTGCAGATAGTAAGAAACCAAAATTAACCAGGTCCCCCTAGTATTTTGATGCTTCTATATGCCGATGATAATATATTACCTGCTATTTCTGGCATTGCAGCAGACCTCGTCACGGTGAAGGTGCCCCCATTGTAAACAAGTACCTTAGCTAAGAGCTGGCTGACCCAGAATCAACGGATTCCAAGAATGCGGGCCACAAGGCGTGAAAACGTAATGGTGACAGAATCCAAGGTCCCCAGGGGACAATCTCAAGCAGAACAGTTGGCGAAGGTAGAAAAATAAAAATCAATAAAAACAAAAAAACGTTTGCTGTTGTCACAAGACACAACGCACATTGCATGAAAAGCAATTAAAAACTAAACTATACTGAAAAAACACTTATAGTTTCAGAGGGGCGAAGAAATCAACAGCCCTAACCATTAACAGGCAGGCCTAATTTCCTTCGGTGTGTTCTTGAAGTAGCGAATTCTTGAGGAGTAAACCAGAGAATGGAAGGCTGGAGGGCGAACAGGAATCTTGAAGACGAACAACGAGGTAAAACATGGTTATGTTGTTTGCAAGGAATAGCGATGAGAGATGGATATGGACGTTTACACGAAGCTTGGCATGGAGGAATGGAAAAGCCTTGATAAATTAAACAGAATGGAAGATTATTGGGAATTCCAATGAAACAGAACCCATGTGTAGGAAAGTGTCCAAAGGTCGTAACGAACGGGAAGGACAACCGAACGGGTGCCCGCTAGCAGGGCAACGAATGACAGATGGGCAAGCTCGTCTGTTAATTACGCCAAGGTACCTGGTGGAGATGGGTTGCACGTAGAACATAAGCGTAGAAACGGAAGCGTTACAGACAGGGTATTCCACAAATCAAAGAAAAAAACGGAGGATGGAACAGTCTTTGAAGAAATGGTTCTGAAAAGGGGAGGAGGGTTGAGGCTTAATGGCGCGTCGACAGCTAGGTAATTAGCACCTCTGAAAAGGGTGGCAAAGACAGCTCCGAAGACAGTTCCGAGAAGCCGGAGCCTTGGATCAGAAGTGAAGGAAGATGTCAGGCAAACAAAAGCGGTGTCAGCCTGAAAGGAAGGGCAAGGAGTGTAGTGTAGAGAAGGGCATGTAAAGGTAAACAACCAGCGAACGGGTATGGCTTATATTATGTACGATATGGTGAAGTCCGGAAGGTGACCCAAGTGTCAGGACGACTAATGACAGTCTTGGCCGGAGGAAGCAATGAGAACCGTTGGAGAGGCATACTATGGGTAAAAGGGAGCCAAACGATAGAAGAAGGCACTTAGCTGAAGAAATGAGAGTTTTAATAAACAGAACTACGAATGCACGCCCCATCTGAAACAGGCAGAAGGGTGAAAGAACCATGGAACCAGATCCTCAGGGCTCGTAGATCAGTGTATGCATTGGAATAGAGACTTGACGGAAGAAAGGAGTTATAGAAGCACACAAAAGCCAAGGGCCACACCCTTAGCTCGCGTACGACACAAATCACAAGGCAGTTGACGAATGGCATGGTTTGAATAGTGTGAGATTCCCGGGAAGACCAGAATGACATGTGCGTGTGGTGTCGTCAAATTGCCAAACTGAGTAAGTGCTGAACGCATGGAATGAGGGGGAAGTAGCCGAGGCCCATGATGATATTAAATGATGGATGGGAGTAGAAGAATCGTGCGCGGTGGTCGAGGTTCCGTATAGCAAACGCTTCGACGAATGCGGAGGCTGCACCGGAGACAGACCAATTCCAATGGGAATGGGTGACTCATGCGTAGCCGTAGTGAGAGACGAACACAGGGTCGCTGCCTTTCCAGGCTAACCAGGATCCCGAGTTGCATGACTATGTTGCGGGGGGAAGGCGGGAGACCATATGGAGCCCAGTGAGTTTTGAGAGCGAACAATGGTGAAAGCATCAAGGTGGCCTCGCTGGCAATGGTGACAAAAGGCGAATCTTCGAGTTAGCCAAAATAAGCTTGAGTTTGTGGTCGAACACCAGTTGGCAAAGGGGCTCAGATTCTGATGCAAGGGCCGAGGCTTCAGTCGTGGGAGCGGCAGCAGCAGTTAATACGGAAGCAATGTTTAGATTAAGAAGTGCGAGTTCGTCAGGCGATAACTGCAGTCCCCGAAGTATAGCTGTAAACAAAGAATTTGCAGAGGTGACAACTGCAGCAGCAGACGGTGGGGCAGAGGCCATCGCAGTGGTCTGTCCGGAAGACAGAGGGGAGGTGACCGTAGGACGGTTGGGGACAGCCAAAGCCCGCCTCAGCGGAGCTACCACCAATTTGGTAGTCGGAGGAACTGCTGGATCCTGAGTTGTGACTGGAGCTGGAGGAACAATAGAAGTGCCGGACTGGTTAACAGCTGTAAGCGAAAGGGACGGTTCTTAGTGGGGATACCCATGGTGCGTTTGAATTTCTGGCGGGTTGAGGATGAAAGCGAAGATGAAGGGCCCCTGGAGGGCGATGAACGACCCGCTGTTTTCGGGGAAGGAGGGCCATGTTGTCGGGGCGAACCACGGGTGGAGGCTGCTCTTAGGAACGAAGGGGAAAATGTAAAGGGGTCCACCAGAGCGACGAAGGGAGACTATGAAGTCGAGGAGAAACAAGATATGGGTCAGTAGGCATCATCAATCAAAAGGCTGCGGGCTACCGGACGTTGCGGAAGGATGCAGCTTTTTCGTTGGTTAAGATGAAAATCTTCATGTTCTCGTTGAGTCTTTGCATTTTTTTTTGGTTAAGAAAGGAAAAATCCAGGGCCAGGATCTCAATCCCCGAAACGTGAGGCAGATCAGGGCAACAGCAAATGGCAAGAGGCGAAGGTTGCTAGTGCGAATGTGACGGTTCGTGACGAAGAATGGACCGTAGTTGGGAAGGACGAAGGCTTTAGTGGAACCGAGCGAAGCAGAAAACTTGAACCAGGTAGTAGAAAAAGCCCCGGTATTCGGGCGAGTGTGGCAGGGGCTGCAGAACATGGCTCTGTAATGAAGGGGCCAGACCTACTCGACGAGGATTCAATGGTTGTAAAAGACGAAGGTGAAACCTGGGGCATGGAGATGGTGAAGGTGGCAACGAAGACAAGTGGTGACCTACAGTGGCAGCTCTGCAGTGGCGACGTCCAGGCAAATGAGGCAGGGCGAATCTTGAGGCGTAGAACAGGGCGCAGGTTTATCAGTACATAGAACAGTCAGTTCTGGAGAACGTGCCCCTGGCAAAGTAGGGAAAGCAATCGGGAACGGCGCAGGGAGGCGAAGAGGTGTAGATGAAGGCGCCAAGCGATGGTTTGGTAAAGCTGGTAACAATGCCGAACGAGAATACACTCAAGTTGCCGAGCAAGAACGTGCCCAGCGAAGGGAGGCCGGCTGGAATGCAAAGGGTCGAGCCCGGGCTTGTCGACGAGACACCTGGAACGTTCAGAACACGGTGTCAAGCAGATCATAGACCTGTTTTTCAGAGAAAGGCCTACCAGTAAAGTAGGACGTAGGACGTTGCAACTACGACCGAGCCACTGATGCGAATGGTAGACTACCGTAACGTTTAGGTGGCGGTGTTTGAAAAAAATTCTTGGCGAGCATCAGGGTTGAAGGCCATCGGGAGCCAGAGACGAAGGACCAAATAGCAAAGGAGATGAAGGCGCAGGACCCTGCATGTCCGAACTGACCACAACCGATGGAGGCATCGAAGCAGAAGAAGCGAAGGGGAGGTCTGAAGGCTCCGAAGGCGATTGCCAATGGTGAGACACCCCGTTGCAGTCAGCGAAGGGTTCAACGAAGGCGAGGTCGAATCCGCAGGAGCAATGACCGTAGGAGAGACCGTCGTGTCCGAGGCGAATGAACGCCGAAGGGCTGCAAGCAGGCCTAGGCCTCAAATGCGACGAACGAAATTTGTTGACTGAAGGTCAGGAGTCCAAATGGCTTCGATGCTTGGAAAGCCAAAGGCAAAGGGTATCGAAGAGCCGGTACGAGCAACCACGCACCATAGCCGCTAGAAAAGAAAGATGAAGACAGATCCAGCACCAGCGTTTTTATAGGAGGAGTGTACGATGCATGTGCATATATAATGCTACCGAGCTGGCAGGGAAGCCTACGAATTCTTCTGTAGGGGGAAGATTGCATTACAAGAAGGAATGCTAGAAATTGCAAGTAATGTATATTTTCTTTCTTTGATAATTACCAGACTTAATTTGAACGTTGAAATTTATTGGATGAAAATGCGATACTTCCAGAGTATGGGGTGCCCTTCTGCTCAAACTGTAAGCAATTTTATGTACCACCGACCGTTATATCTCGCGATAATATATATTGTAACTGATCGTGTACCATACATTTGTAGTGTAATCTTGTAAATAAATATATGTATAGTCCCAATACGCTTGTATGGCGCAGTCGATCGACCGGACCTGCTACTCGCCACAAAAACAGGTTGTAGGAAATGAAAACGAACATTATTTTAAAATACGAAGATGATGATTGATTCCTTAGTTATTGTACGTAAATGTGAATCAAAGTGAGGGCAATTTTCACTGTCTCCAAACGCAAAAATCGTAACTCTTGTCTGACTTGCAAACGAACTCTTTGCTACCCACGAGGCAGCCATTGAGTAACGCATGAAGGAAGAAACATGGGTGCAGTGATTATTACGTATTGTTTTAGTTTTGCTACAAATAAACACGAACCATGACAGAAAATATGGCTGCATAACAGGCCGCTCCATTACTAGATATTAGTAAAGTTTTGACTTCGTTAGCTGATAACCAACGTAGGCTTCTCGAACAAAACCAGACGCCACCAGCACTGCAACTCCATACTACTGCTGATTCATTGAAGGCAATAGCAGTTTTTAGTGCAGACCCACTCGACAATGCTGCAGATTGGGTGAAAGAGGTTAAACACATTGCAACATTAGTACATTGATCCGATTCTTTGACCCTCATTAATGCTCAAACACGTCTCGCAGGGGCAGCAGCAAACTGGGAGAAAACAACTGGAAAAGGATTTGATACATTAGACCAATGGACAGCAGCCTTTCTAGAACGTTTCAAACATAAACTACAAATTACAGAATTTCTTACGATAAGTTCACAGCGTATTCTCAGAGATGACGAAACAGTTGTAAACTACATTTACGCAAAAGATGCTCTGCTTGAGAAGTCGCCACATCCACTATCAGTAGAAGAACGAAGAGATTTAATCGTTGGAGGCATCAAAGACGACATTAGGGCTTGGAGTCAGACGAATATTTGAATATTCGTTCGTTAAGAGCATATTCGAATAGGGTATATTTATCCCATTCGAGTGTTCAGAAAAAAAATTCTGAGTCATTTTATGTTTTTTCTTCATTTTTGAGTTGGTTTCTAAGTTTTCCTGAGGGCTTTTCACACGTCCCAGTCAGTGCGGAATATGCTTTCTTCCTTTGCCCCTTTCCTCCCAACCAATCTGTAGTGGAAATGATACATGCGTTTTGGATTGTTCACTTGCAAATGAATGGAGAGGAGGAAGGGCGGGGCGGGCGGGGGGTTGGAGATTTCGAATGCACACAGCAGTTCTCCCTAAAACATTTAAGAACTAAAAGATTGGGGAAGTCAACTAGGGCTATGGTAGCCTATTGATAGATGACGTCAATTTCAATATCATACATACGTGAAAGGAAAAGACACCTTACTGAATTACGGTCATTCCGTACTACAGTTGGCAATTCATCATATACATATATACTTTTTTTTTTTTTTTTGGGGGGGGGGGGGGAGGAGTTGTGTTATGTATGCCTTCAAGTTGCCTTACTAGTACATTAAATAAAACTTGTGGTTATATAACGTATGCCTTGCATTACCAATAGACTAACTAAAACTTGGGTATTTAACGGAAAAGAACATTTTGCCGGACCTCAGCCCGGCCGGCTAAAAATAGTTTCTTTTTTGCCTAAAACATACTTAACCCGAACTGACGGGGCGCCCCGGGATGCAAGCAGGCGTTCCCCCACAAATTTTTATTATGGTAAAAATTCACACTTTATTCAGAACAAGGGGATGAAACAGGAAGTTGGATCTCTTCGTGGGGATTGGTGGCCCTGGGTTCTTGCTTCCTTCTATGGATGGCTTGCTTCCTTCTATGGAAGGCTTGCTTCTTTCTATGGAGGGCTTGCTTCCTTCTATGGATGGTTTGCTTTCATCATGGGATGGCTTGCTTCTGCTACGTTCTGTATGTGCTTAAGAGGGCTTGACCAGAGTTCTGGCTGCGACGATTGGTCACAGCCGGTGTAGTCCCTTCTCTTCACTTGACATGTTCCTCAGGTAGTGGGAAGTGAATGTCGTTGAGTGACGCTAGGAAGCCGCCTGTAGGATTTCTTCTATTGGAATGGTGTGTCCATGATGCTGAAATTGCTGTGACGTCCTGTGCTGTTGCTGTTTCCATTTAAGGTTGGCTTTGTCGTTGGTGACATCGATTGTTTTTCTTCTCCAACGGGAGATCATTGTAGCTAAGGTTTCTCCTGTTTGTGAGTCTCCAAACAGAAAAAGTAGGATTCCGTTTATTTGGATGTTCTCGTGTGGGTTCGGGTGAGGTTGAGACGGAGAGCTCGGACAGGGCAGTTTAGCAGGGTTCAGGCTCGGAATCCCGGATTTGGGTGAAGGGTTACTGATGAGAAGTTTGGCCAGAAGGGGCTCTGAGGAGGAGAAAGCTTAGGCTTCCTTTAGCTTTCTTCAGCACCTGTAGAAGGAGTTCGAATCGTGGGAACAGGTATGCATAAAGGTTGTGCCGTGGATGTGTCTTGGTTAAGGTCGAGACAAGCGGCTCGAGATGAAGACGTTGTCCGTCTTGAAAACCTCTCTCAAAACGTGGTTCTAGACACGAATGAGACGAGAGTAGACAGCAATGGTCGTCTTAATCTTCACTTGAAACATGGGTTATCCGTGGTGGAAATGTTAGAAGAGTTGATGGCGTCATCGCGGTGACTCTTTACTCAAAAGCGTGGGTTTAGCCATGTTTGAGATGAGCACCGGTTGGATTTGCATCAGGTGTCTTATTTTCGCTCGAGACGCGGTGACAGCTGCGGTTGAGACAACTTGGGAGAGGTGAAAAACGTCATCAGTCTTGACTCTTCATTCAAAACGTAGGTTTTTTTTTTTAGTCACGGATGAGACGAGCAGCAGTGTGGACGGCCACCGTTGTCTTGATTTTTGTTCGAGACTTGAGGCTAGCCATGGACAGGAAAAGTCGTGAGAGGTGGAAACGGCTTCTGTCTTGACTCTTCACGTAGGTGTTTGTCACGAATGAGACGAGCATCAGTGTGGACAGCAATTTTATGTTTTGGTTTTTACTCGAGACATGGGATCAATCACGGTCGAGATGAGCAGCGAGAAGGGCAAACGTCTTTTGACTTAGTCTTCACTCAAAACATGGATTTTGGCCACGGATGTGACGTGTACCTGTGGACAATAACTATTGTCTTTCTTTCACTTGAGACGTGGGGTCAGCAACTGTCGAAACGAGCAGCAGGGCATGTAAAAGTCTCCCAATTTCAGTCTTCATTCCAAACGTGGGTGTTAGCCACGAATGAGACGAGCATCAGTGTGGACTGCAACTGTTGTCTTAATTTCAACTCGAGACGTGGGATTAGCCACGATTGAGATGAGCAGCAAGGGATGTAAACGGCTTTCGACTTCACTCTTTACTCAAAACGTGGGTTTTAGCCAAGGATGAGGCAAGCATTAGTGTAGACAGCAACTGTTGACTTGATTTTCACTCGAGACGCGGGGTTAGCCACGGTCGAGACGAGCAGCAAGGGATGTAAACGGCCTCCGACTTCATTCTACACTCAAAACATGAGTTTTTAGCCACAAATGAGGCGAGTATCAGCGTAGACAGCTACTGATGTCTTGATCTTCACCCGAGACGTGGGGTTGGCCACGGTCGAGACGAGCAGCAAGGGATGTAAATGGCTTCCGACTCCACTCTTTACTCCACACGTGAGTTTTAGCCACGAATGGGACGAGCATCAATGTGGACCGCAACTGCTGTCTTGAGTTTCACTTGAGACGTGGGATCAGCCACAGTCAAAACGAGCAGCAGGCGTGTTGATGGTTTCCATTTTCATTCTTTATTCCAAAACCTGCATTCTTTATTCACTGGTCATGAATGAGACGAGCTTCAGTGGACAGCAACTGTTGTCCTGAGTTTCACTAGAGACGCGGAGTCAAGAACGGACGAGGCGACGGCAAGGCGTGTGAAGGGTTGTCAACTTTACTCTTCACTCCAAACGTAGGTTCTAGACACGAATGGGATGAGTATCAATGTGGACAGCAACTGTTGTCTTGAGTTTCATTGAGGACGTGGGGACAGCCACTGTCGGGACGAACGGCAGGGTGTGTAAATGGCTTCAGATTTCGCTCTTTACTCCAAACGTGGGTTCTAGACGCGAATGAGATGAGCTTCAGTGGTGAGCAACTATTTTTCTTGAGTTACACCCGAGACGTGGGGACAGGCACGTACGAGACGAACAGCAAGGCATGCTAATAGCTTCCGACTTCTCTCTTCACTCAAATGTGTGTTGTAGTTGCGAATGAGACGAGACGAAAGGCAATCAGGAGGATCCATGATGTTTTGAGCGTAGTTGCCGTGGGTACTGGCCCGCACCGAGGGACGGCTGATGTCTTCCTTGTGTGCGGTGGACAATTTTGTTATCGGAATGACCTGAAACGTAGGCAAACCTGGAGGGACAATGGTGCGGAACGCAGTTGCCGAGGATACTGGCCAGCTGGGGAAGGAGCCACGATGTCTTCCTTGAGTGTGGTGGTCTTTTCCGTTATCGGAATGAACCAAGACGAGAGCTGACCAAAGTTGCTGAAGCTGTCGCGACATGATTGTAGGTTAGAGATGAAAGATGGATTCGGGGCGGTGGGTCAGAAGGAGTTTTCCCCATAGGGGGCCCTGATGAGCTGCATCCTTTCAAATCCTGTGTAAGACAGGTGAGAAGTGAAAGTTGGGCTGTAGTGAGAGACGAAAGCTGGTCTAGAGTCAGCAGGACCAGAGGTGCATTTCCCATGGGGAACCCTGATTAATTGCGGCCTTTACCTTCTCGTCCGTGACAGAAAAGAAGTGAAAGCCGGGCTGAGGTCGAGTCGCGAAAGGCGGCTTGGGTCGGCGTTTCAGGAGGAGCTTTGCCTGTGGGGAACACTGATGAGGTGCGTCCTTTCATTTCTTGTGCATGACAAGGTGGGAAGGGAAAGCTGGGCTGAGGTCGAGTCGCGAAAGGCGGCTTGGGTCGGTGGGTCAGGAGTAGCTTTACCCGTGGGGAACACTGATGAGGTGCGTCCTTTCATTTCTTGTGCATGAATGACAAGGTGGGAAGTGAAAGCCGGGCCGAGGTTGAGTCGCGAAAGGCGGCTTGGGTCGGCGGGTCAGCAGGAGCTTTAGCCTTGGGAAACACTGATGAGGTGCGTCCTTTCATTTCTTGTGCATGTCAAGGTGGGAAGTGAAAGCCGGGCTGAGGTTGAGTCGCGAAAGGCGGCTTGGGTCGGCGAGAGAAAGCCGAGTTTTGGTGAAAGGATGAGTGAAAAATTTGCGGCGGACAGCTAGTTCTGCACGGTTGAAGCTTGACGGTGTTTGTGTTTCGTTTCACGGAAGAAACGTTTGTCTGGCGGGGGTCTTGAAGCAAAGCCGCAAGGACGGGAGGAGGCGGCGTCGTTTGCCGTCTTTAAGTGATGAGTTGTTTCCGTCGATGGCGACATTGGCGCCCCGGTCTGGGCCGGCCGCCAAGCGGTCGTTGTGGACAAAAGAACAGGGGGTATATAACACTTCACGGGAGAAGTCTATGGCTTGGTGGAGATCCTCTTCCAAAAGCTGAAGGACGGGAGGAGGCGGAGTCTGTCGGCCGTCTTGAAGTAATGTGACGTTTTCGTTGTAGGTGACATGGACGCCCCGGTCTAGGCCAGCCGCCTAGCGGTCGTCGTGGACGAGAGGTGGTGGTGGTGGTGGTGGTGGTGGGGGGGGGGGGGAGTGGGGAGAGAAGGGAAGGAATGGTGGCTGAAAGGTCGATGGGTTGATGAGGCTTCCGTTTGGCTTCGCGGAAGGGTGCCTTGACTTGCCGTAGGTCTTCCACTAAGGTCGCGATCGGGAGGCAGTGTCGTGCATTGGCCGTCTGTAGCGGCGAATCGTTTTCGTTATTCGCGACATAGGCGTCCCGGCTTCAACCGGTCGTCCAGCATCCGGAGCTGGGGCGATGGCCGAAAGGCCGTCATGGGCTAAGTCGTCTTCGGCGGTTGCTATAGAGATGTTGCGAAAGGGCGAAAATCCAAAACGGGAGACTGACGAACGAGGTGACGCGAAGGAACCTCTGGAGGAAAATGAATGCCGGAAGCAGCCATCCTCCCGCTTTTATTGAGGAGGACTGCGTTGCGCAGGCGGGACACGCAAGCAGGCGGCTACACACAACCGAAAAACCTCCAGGGAGACATTCCATTGAGGACAACGTAATGCAAAATTATCAGGTTAATATGTTTGGCAAATAAGAAACTGAATTTTTTTTGGGAGGGGGGGGGGGGAGCCAGGCCTAAACATGAGAAAAAATTTTGAACAAATATTCGAATGTTTTTTCCCTATTCGTCCGACCCCTAATTTGGGCAACTGGGTTGGCCATACACGATTATAAAGCAATAGGAGAGCTCGTCGATAATGCCAGAGCTGTAGATCGACGCAGGAAGGTAAAATGTAAAAGAAGCGGATGCCAGCGGAGGAGAAAATCTCACAAGAAAAGCATCATCCTTCAAACACTCGCAAACCTGAAACTTCTGTTTCGTCACATACCAAAGGTGCAACAATCCACAGATACAACCCAAAATATTATGACCCAAAGGAACAGACCTGCTTCAGATGCAAAAAAGTTTGGGACATATTTCCTATAGTTGTCCGAATCACCGTCAGAGGAAGCTGCCGAGTCAAAATCGCAGTATAAGAAGCAAACATCACAGGAACCAACAGCACAAACTATGGCAACGCCAAAGAAAATGGACACACATGTGCAGCGACAAGCTAACGCTGCTAACTGTATTGTTGGTGTACCTGGTCAAACATCATTGGTTCAAGCTATTATCGATGGTAAGATGACGGTAGATACGCTTTGTGATCTAGGTTCGGATGCAACGCATATACGGAAGTGCTTCATGCCAGTTCATGCAATGCTTCGCAAGTTGCAGGACTCACCATTAAGACTTCTGGGGGGTGACAACACACCGCTTGGTTGGATTTCACTTCGAAGTGAAGTAGGTGACATAGACTATACTATGCCAAAAGATGCAGTTTGCGAAAAACTACCTGTTGCTTTAATCCTTGGAACCGATTGGCAATACAGTGTTCAAGCTAAGTACACATTTTTCACCCCAACAGAGATCTATGCATAACGACACCATGCAAGAATATACCCGTGTTCGCGCAGGACCAGCACCTGTGAATTGCATATTTCAGCGCTATAGGCCTATATTTGTTTAGTTTAGTTTAATACCAGAGAAACAGCAAAGCCAGAGACTTGTAGCTGAGTCAGAGACTTATAGCTGAGCCAGAGACTTGTAGCTGAGCCAGAGACTTGTAGCTGCCGGACAAGCCAAGAGGACACCAGCATGACTACGATCCGTGATTGTACCTAACAAATCGAACTGAACAGTAAGTTAACAGAAGCACATGCAACTGTGGAATTTGAAAAGCAAATGTCTACAAATTCGACTAATCACCATGCAGATTGTGCACTGGAAATGCCACTCCGCAACAAAACAAAAACGGAAGCAAGTACTGATGCAGTGCCACAAAAATCAGACCAACTGTCAGAAAAGCCAGAACACGAAGATGAGCTTGACAACGAAATCATTGCCGAGGAATCGTTCCTAACGCCTCAGGAACAGGCCAAGATTGACGAATTAGAAGAGGAATATGCAGATATTTTCTCTACGCCAGCTGAAGAAATTGGAGAATGTCCGATACTCACAGCACGCATTACGCTCAAGCATACCGGATGTCAGAAGTTGACCGTTTAGTGATAAAAAATCAAGTTGACAAATGGGTTGAGCAAGGAATATGTAGACTATCTTCGTCGAAGTATGCACCACTTTGTTTCATTATAGATCAGCCGTATCACGACACAACGCAACAGCATGTCGTCACTGATTATTCGAAAACCATAAATCCACTCATGGTGCCAAATCCCCAACCATTAGATAGTATGGAGGATGACATCAACTGTGTCGCAAATAAAAACTATAAGTTCAGGGCAGATGTGTCTAAAGCTTTCAACACAATACCTTTCATGAGGACGATATTCACAAGACTGGCTTTGTCACGCCGGAAGGACATTTCAAATTTATTCGGATGCCTTTTGGGATAGCCATCGGACCTGCCACAATGACGAGAGCCATAAAATTTGGCTTTGCGCATCTGATTGGGATTGGTGTCTCGACTTACATTGATGATATCACTTTCGGCACCGACACCTTCTCGGAACACGTGGGAACGATACAAAAGGTTTTTGAGGCAACCCGAAGAATGAAATTTAAGCTTAATCGATCCAAATGTGTTTTTGCTGTGTCGACCATTTCCCTTTTTGGACGACTGATAACGCCGGAAGGTGTTACATTTGATCCTACTAGAACAGCAGCCATCACGAGATACAAACTACCAACATCCATCCATGAACTTCGTAGTTTCATAGTCTTCGTGAATGTGTTTCGACACCATATTCCTAACGCGGCAACCAAATTAAAACCATTGACTGACTAACTGAAGGAATACAGCGTACAAAGGAACAACGAGTACAATATTGAACGATCTTGTTTTGAACGAAGAACAAGTTCAAACGTCTGAACTTTTAAAACAACTCGTAACGTCAACACCAATACTGGGCCACTTCAAGCAAGGTGCACCTACATTTGTGGAAACGGATGCATCCTATGATGGACTGGGAGCTTTGCTTTCCCAGGATCAAGACAACAAACGTTTGGTAATTGAATGTGCAGGCCGATCATTAAAGGATCCTGAGAAGCGCTATCCCTCGAACGAACTTGAATGTACTGCTGTACATTGGGCTTTGATGGCTAAGTTCAAGCTGTATTTGCATGGACATCCATTCACCTTAGTGACGGACAATTTTACGACGGCATATATTGTTGCAAAATCCCACTTAAACCGTAAGTTTGCTCGCCATGTTGTTGACTTGTCACAGTTTGAGTTCAATGTTGTTGATCGTCCGGGAAAAGAAAATGTTGTTGCGGACCATCTCTCTCGTTACCCGCAAGAAGGAAACACCAAGAGCTGTAATGCAATTATTGCAGCACCTACAAATCAACTCGCAGAAGCACAGCAAGGAGATCCATTTTGCAAGGAAGTAGTAAAAGCACTCGGTGAAGAGCCAACAACAAACCAATTGAAGCAAATACAAAACAATAACGCAATTGAAGATGGTGTCCTGCTGCACCAAAAGAATGGAAAGAAGACCATTGTCGTTCCTGAAAAATAACGAACAACAATTCTCCATCTATGCCACGACGAGGCAGAACACTTTGACTTTACCAAAACAATAGAGCGAATACGAAAATTTTAACTAGTGAAAATTAGTTTTTACTTACCTAAAATACTTACCTTCAGTAATATTGCTAAAACCACCTTTTTACGCTATTTACTGCTCGCTTATGAACTAAAAACCCCCTTTTTTATGTTCTCCCTAAGCTTTTCTCCACTGCCGCCAGGCGGCGCTGCACGTCCTTACCGACGTCAGTGCCCCCACCAGTCCAACCGCATCACTTTTTCACGGGCACTCCGGTTCAGTGATTGCGGGGAGGCGGGCGGGTCCTTACTGAAGGTAAGTATTTTAGGTAAGTAAAAACTAATTTTCACTAGTTAAAATTTTCGTTTCTTACTTCCTGCAAATACTTACCTTCAGTAATATTGCTGAATTTGTCAGACAGGAGGCGGGAATCACCACCCCAACCAGGAACCCCGGAGAACAAGCTTACTAAACCACACACACACTGCCACCAAAACACTAATAAAGAACCAAAAGGCGACCAACCCACCAGGACCAGGTATCCAGCGACGCCAAGCCCTCATAGAGAGGCCCATGGTCCCCAACCAACAGCCGGGTGAGTTAGCCCAACGCCTGGCAGTACCTCATCCTTGAGAACCTAGCTCAGGAACAAGGCACACAAGCCCAGAAAACCGGCACGCTCCACTAGAATTGCCGTAATGGAGCACAGCCAGAATAACACACTGCAACAAGGCACACCGACGCGGGCTTCACCCCCAGAAAGCCTGGCCAGCCACAACAAGGCTTGCACCACAGATCCGCCCGCCCCAGGCCACTCGGGACCCCCAAGGAAGTACGCACAAACAGGGGCGGGTGGCGCAGGGAGCACGCTGCTACTGCTACGTCCAGCGGCGTCCCGCACCAAGAGTGTAAGAAATGTCCGCGTTACTCCAGCGAAATCCTAAACCTACAACTACCGTACTGTTTCAAAGCAGGTCCAGAAGGAAAACTGAAGTACAACTGTACATGTAATAGCGACATTTCGAAAGGTACAACACTTGACCACATGGCTTAAAACAAACACGGCATAAACAACAAGACTGCAGCTTGCATCCCTTGCTGCCCGCATCAACACCAGAACGCGAGTGAGCGTTCGCTCCATCCGAAACCGGAAGGTATCTCCCCACTAGGCTAGAGCGCTTGATCAGCCAGATACAATTCTCCAGGCATGCACAATGCATAACCACCGACCAGGCTTCCAAACACCCTTTCCTGATTTGGGGGAAAGTACATTTCAGTGTCAGGCCTTTAACACTACCTTGACATATTAAACAACGACATGAACACTGGAAACCCTCTGCTGGGAAGAACCATTCATAGTTAGGCTATGACAACCAACACACACTCCCATCCGTCTCATGCAAACACAATGCTACAGAAGGTATAACATTACTTATGAGTCACAATTATAGAACGCCGCTGAACATAGCCTATTCAACCGCCCTGGGTTCAGTCATTCCGACAACATGTCTGCACCAGTTAGTGCAGATGGCACGTTATATATAAACAGAAATATAGCTTTCATAGCCAATCCCCCAAAAACATACATTTAATGGCAATGTGCTTTGACCTCAAGATTGTCACCTCATACCTAGTAAAGTGGATGGCAGAATGGGAGCCACAGTACAATGAAGGCGTTGTAGCCAACGGTGCCAATACCGAATGTGACATGCACTGTGTAGCCAGGCCAACCTCCTAGAGCCGGAAACATTGCAATGAATTCCGCCTCCATTGTACTGAGGCACACCATACCCTGCTTTCACAGCCCCACAAAACAGGCACGCTACCCAAGAATACAATGTGCCCACCGAAACTACTCCGGTCGACTCTATCGGCTGCCCAAGATGCAGCTACACATGCATACGATTCAGATCCTGTGACACTTGAAAGATCAATAGCATAATGTTTCGTACTGACAGTACATAAGTATCGCAGTATGGTCAACAATAAGCGAATATGAATGGACGTAAAGGCATTGGTATATTGGGACAACATTGTAACACCCAAAAGAATATCAGGCCTTGTTCTAGAAGCTACATACAACAAACTTCCTATTAGTGACCTGTATGGGAAATGTACACTCGTCTCATCTTCGTCACGCCTCGTTTGAACACCAGTACCTGCAGACATGAACTGGCACACGTACTGGTACACGCACCATACACGTTTCATCGACGTCATACCTCTTCGTGAGTTGCGAAAAGTAAGATTTGATGAATTACTGTCATGCCATCAAT
>JAHWFP010221168.1:6101-21847 GCA_023313725.1 Lithobius niger
CCCCCCCCCTCCTTCCCTCCCTCCCTCCCTGTTCCTGGAGACGTGAACATGTACGGTTCATTGTCGTATGGATGGCAGGGAATGGAGGGCTGTAAAATTGGTTTAATCTAGTAGCTGTCAGTAGGCTTTAGATTACGATTTGTTACAGACATAACTTTGGAGGTTTAATAGGTGAGGAAGGTTTGTGATTTGGATCCGAAAATTCAAATGAGCAGGGCGGCCTTAACCACTGATTTAACTGACCAAAGAATGGGTTTTGTAAATGGAAAATTAGGAATTGACTAGAGTCCCGGTCGAAACCAATTTTTTTTTCAAAATTGGACCTTGTCAGGGCCATTGTCAGATGCCATTGTCAGGGCCACATTTTTCTCTTTATTATGTCGTACAAACGAAGATCGCATCCTCATATACGCTGCCTGCAGATTTCTCAAATCATGCACGCAGGAATATGTGCGGTGGCGATCCAGAAAGAAACCTATTTAGTTTTGTTGTGAAACAATAAAAAACCGAAAATAGGGTGATTGCTGTGGCTTTTATACAGAGAGATCTAGGCGAAAACCGCAGATCAGCTATGCAGGGAAGCACCTGTGTGTACATGGCGGAGCTTTGGTTGACCGGAAGCAATCAATCCAAAACGGGCTATGCAGCACACGGATGGAGACTAACTTAAGGGGCAGTTCTGAAAAGTTATTTTCATGAGACTGACGTGAATTATTTTAGTTTCAAGTGATTTTTCAGCTCGGTAGCGGACACACTGTTTAGATTAGTTGATCTTAAAGGGTCAGCTAGACAACTACTGTGTGAGGTAGGGCATGTAAGACGTGTACCACGATCCCGACGGAATGGTTTATTCCGTAAAAGACACTCTCGGCGTCTGGTTACTAGACTTGGTCACGTGAAGGCTACGACGGTAGTTCTTTTTAAATGT
This sequence comes from Lithobius niger, assembly GCA_023313725.1. Classification (NCBI taxonomy): domain Eukaryota; kingdom Metazoa; phylum Arthropoda; class Chilopoda; order Lithobiomorpha; family Lithobiidae; genus Lithobius; species Lithobius niger. Next base: position 7,030 of record JAHWFP010221168.1, read on the forward strand.
GGGAGAACCCCAGTGGGGAACTCTACCCGCATGCAGGAAGGCAGTGCGAGGTTAAGCTCTACGTAACGTGTTTGGTTAAAGCTGTAGGCTCGCTCTAGTGGCGTTGGCCAGATGCACTTTACCAACACGTTGAGTGCTGCCGCGGTCTAAGGGCACAATCTATGAAAATGGATTAGAGAATTAGGTTGAATGAACGGATTGTGGTAGAGTGTTCGATGCGTGATAGGGCAGGTGGTGTGGCAACCAACCACCCTTGAAACCAGAGGCACTCCGGACGACCACAATTCCGGAATTTCTGCTGAAGATTGGAACATTCCTTTTCCCAGCAGGTGAGCAGAAGAGGGTGAAACAGACCCTTAACTGAACGTCACAGAAAGCAGTGGGAGGGGGCGCCAAATTGTTTTTCTCTCTCTCACTGACTATCTGGTTGCTGGACGTGCTTTGCACGAATTTGACGGTGGCTTCCATTTGCTCGTCCGCTCGAGAGGGCACAACCGATGGATGGGACCACCATGGAGTCGTCATCAAGAAACGTGGAGGGCACGTGTAGGTGGTTCTTTGGAACGAAGACAAGGATGGACTTTGTGCTGTTCGAGGACTTTGAAGTGCAAGCTGTGCGTGGTTTGTGGACCTTGTGGAGTTGTGGGTGGATGTAACACGCTAGTAACTGCACGTTTTGTGGAAATGCTGCGATGCCGACCATGACGTGATGGCCGGAAGTTGCATGGACGATGGGCGCACCGAAAGGCAGCCACAATTGGGCGGCCTGCGTGAGATCCAGAGTCACGACGCTCGTAGAAGAGTGAGTGGAGAAGTGTTGTTTGTGGACACTCGTATTGGAGTGATGTGGTATTCTTCGGTGGAGTATGGAGAAGGGGAGTGCATCGGAAATGCTGGTCCGAAAATGGAGGTCGGCATTGACCATCCTAGGAGGCATGGGCATGGTGGGCCCGCACGTTCCCAGGTGGGACCCTGGAGCGAATTCTCAGACAAATCCGTCGGATGTTCACAGTGCAAAGTGTGTGAAAATTTGAAATTTTGTACCGTTGCTTAGCAACAAGTGTTAAGTCGTTGTGGTGGAAAGGAGAGGCACATTTCGTTTGGAAGATGAACGAGCTCTACGGGTAGACTTTTTTGTAGAAGCTGCAAGAGTGTGGAGCGTTCTGCCCTTGGCCATCAAAGACATCCTCCGTGAAGCGTCTAGACAGGGCAGGAACTGCGTCGTCGGGTGGCGGATATGGAAGGGATCTCGTAGGTGCATCAGGAACCGGACAGGTGAATGTGTTTTCTAAAAAAGGGTTAAAGGGTTTAACGAGCGTTAACCACTCGTGGTCATCTGCCCGAAGCCCTAAGGCCCTATGTCTGCAACAGCCAGATTCCCAGGCGGTCACCCACCCAAGTATCAATCCAGCCCAATGCTGCTTAACTTCGGGGATCTGACGAGAACCGGTGAATGTGTTTTCTTCAAGGTGTTTGGGACATTGCTGTTACGTCGTTTGGAAACGAAGGACATTGTTACGTTTGGTGCGACGGTTGTTTGTTATTGTTGATTGTTAAGTATGGTGGTTTACAAGCTTGATAGAACAGGAAGTCATGCTGGTGTAAAGCAACTGAAATGTGAACTTAGCTTATTTAGACTGGGCTTAGATCCCAGGAGGCATTTTTATTGTAACTGTTTTTTTTTTTTTTTGATGTTGTCAAAATAAATGAAGCTAACTTTATAAACCTTATTGCAGGCTGGAGGGTACTGAGTAATACATCAGGTAGGTCTCTCTTTGCTCTAAGCAAAAACTTAGGGGGGGGGATGTAACATGCTATTTACGAATAGCAGGGTGGACCTTGTGTGAACGCACACGGTGCACCTTGCAGTTACATAAGCTGCTTGGCATCCTGTCAACTTCCGTCTACACTGGAAGTTGGCCGAACGCCAACAGCCGGGAACGAGGCTACTCTATTGTTTAAACCAGTCAGAGCCGGCTCCAACCTGTTAGCGGTTACGCAACGTAATGCCTCAGGCGACTTCTATTGTTCTGGCCCGCGTATAAATACGAGGGCCTGGACCATGGGAAGGGACTTGACTTGGTGTGGGGCAGACGACTCGAAAGGTTGTCTCCCTGGACTCTGCTAGGATTAGACCAAGCTGCAACTTGTGTTTAATGCCTAATATGTGTTCTCAGTGCACAGTCCCCTAGCTATGCAGTAAGGAGTAAATTGGGTTTAAGATTATTCTTGGATTCAATCGTCTACTTCCTGAGTATTTTTCTTGGAAGACACTGTAGTTTGGACTAATACCATAGATTAGAAAGTTAACTAGATGTACCGTCTCACCTCTTCCCATCCTACGCGGACCTCTAGCGGAAGTTGCGGCTACTAATACCTTTGCTAATGCTTTTGCCTTCGAAGCAGCACGAAAGCAAACCATTAGCAGAGGTATTAATAGCCGCAACTTCCGCTAGAGGTCCGCGTAGGATGGGAAGAAGTGAGACGGTATATCTAGTTAACTTTCTAATCTATACTAATACTATGGCATGGAGAAATGTCTTTTGTTTAAATGGGGGGTAGCAGCTAGAAGCACTTAGGTTTGAAATGGCGCGCAAATGCAGGAATCATTGTTGTAACCAGTTACCTGCTTATTGTTACAGTACATTATTGTCAGAATAAACTGTTGTCTGCGGCCTTGTCTTTCTGGTAACACCTGGTGCATTGGGCCCGATTGATGCTTGGGTGTGTGACCACCTGGGAAACTCGGCGCTGCATACATAGGCCCCGAGGTCTTCGTTGGGCAGATGAGCGGTAGCGGTTAAAGGGCAATTACACCCATTTTGACATGCATGCTTTACTTATGGATCACTTACACAATAACTAAACACAAGAACTGCGGTAAGAATACGTTACGTACGTCCCATACAACAATTAAATTATTGCATCACCAAAACACGATACGGAGAGAGACCGCCATTGTTTTGCTGGAATGCGCAGGAATTAATGCCGACAGATGTCACTTTTCGATTTCGACTCGCAGCTATTGAGATAGCTTTATTGGCTGTGAGAGCTCAAGCGTCCGACAGCCACTACAACTGTCGGCCAGCTAAGGCCATCAGACGCTCAAGCTCTCACAGCCAATAGAGCTATTTCAATCGGCTGCGAGTCCAAATCGAAGAGTGACATCAGTCGGCATTAATTTCTGCGCGTTCCAACAAAACAATGGCGGTCTCCGTGTCATGTTTTGGTGATGCAATAATAAAATTGTTGTATCGGACGTACGTAACGTATTCTTACCGCAGCCGTCAGCCGGTGGAACAGCCGGTGAACAGCCGATGGAATTTCTTGGCCAAGCAGCCGAAATAAAAAAAAAATGGCTAAATCACAATGTTTTGAAATGATAATGCACCAAAATGAAAAGAAACCATCACGAATTTAGTTGCGACTTCTAGTATATAATTGGACGTCAGCTTCATTTAGCTGAAAAATAGTCATCAGACGGCCGAATTTATCATTGGCTGCTGTGGCCCGAAAACGATTTAATCGACATTCGATTGAGGGCCTAGTTACCCGAAGACAAAACTAATTTTGGTTTAATTATTAGCTCCATCCATCAAGAAGCCTCAAAAATTATAACATTCTTCTCTGTGAATTTTACACAACGCATTGGTTAAACGAAACAGCCAAAGTTTATGGGGAAACTGATTATTAGCCATACAATTTTTTAATGAACTATCTGGCATGTTAAAAAAAAAACATATGAGAATCGAGTTATATTCATTTCTACCACTTTGAAATATGTATTTGCCACTAAACAGTCGAACGTTGCATAGAAAAAAAGGAGACATATTATTAAACTGGTAATTTGTTGGCATTTTGGTTATGAAATGAGATGTCTACTCAGAAGAAAAGAAAAAAAAACTAACGCCTTCTCTCGGCCTTTATGGGCAGCCCATTAATTGTTATGCGTAGATGATACGAATAAGGAAAGATCTTAGCTTAAAGTTTGAGAAATGGAAAAACTGATGGAGCTAACGTCTAATCGCAATTTATTCGTTATCTGAACCAAAAACAATAAATTGTAAACAAAAACCCGTAAAGTTTTACCCATTGAATCTTTGTGATATAAAAAGAAGCAAAGTTTCCACCCTTCAAAACTTGGCGTATTGTTATACATTTGCTCTTCTTTTAACTTAAGTGGTTTGTCAATGACTTTATTTTTGAATAAGGGATTTGTAGTGAACTTGTCATAATAATGTTTAAGCTTTTCGGTATAATATCTTTATCTGATTTGTTTATAATAATAATTCACAATTGTTTTTGTTGAGCTACTTCAGAATAACGTTTGAAGTATTCACAGAAGTGTGTGTAGAGTCATTATCTTTGTAGACCCTTTCCGACGTTACGATTTGTTATTGATTTTCGGCAGTTTGTTTGAAATAGTTTTTGTTAACCGTGAATATAATGACTGATCGTTTCTGCGTCGATATTATGTTTCTTGGGTTCCTGTTGCTTACGAGCATGGGCCGGACCTGAAATCATGATTTTTCATGTTTGACTTGTACTTGTTCTTTCAACGGTTTATATAGACTTGGCCATTTTTGTCCTTGATAGCTGATTGTTAGCTCAATTTATAGTGATACTTCGACTTATCAGCTCCTTTTTTAATAGTCATTTCAACTAATTGTGACATTCCGGAGTTACTGGGTTCTGAACAATCAGTTTTATTGTTGTGTATTGTTTTAAACATTGTTAGATGACCAACAGTAAAGATTGGTGGTGATGACACCATGGTGCAGATCAAAAGAGTTCGTTGAAAAGTTTTTCAGAAATTGGCAAAGTTGAATTTGGATCACTATAATGCAACATGGACCGAGTGGCTTTCAAGATCGACGTGTTGGATTTTCCTTGTTCTTTGATGGTCGGAGTTTTTTGGTAACAACCTTCGGTAAAGGATAATGACCGAAAACCGCGGGCATTCCTAAACAATGCCCGAGACCGCGCAGCGTCCCGAGGGCCATTGTTTAGGAATGCACAAGGTTTTCGGTCATTATCCGACTTAATGCCCATTACGGCGAAGAGCTCGTTCCCATTGTCGGCTATTGTTGGCAGACGTTCTACGATTTGAAAGAACGTGGTATTGTTACGTTCTTGAAATAACGGGCCATTGTTTTACATTATTGGTAAAGATTCGAAAATAGTTGAACGTGTTCCGGGAAACTAAAATTCTTGGTAGGCTACTGATGATCAAAATGCCTTATCGTATTCCGTGTTAGTGCTTTTCGATGTGCATGTTTGTGCGTTGCGTGGCAAAAATAAGGACAGAACTTTAACACAACGACAACAAGCTTTTGGCAAGTCAAATGAAGATGGGCGAGAATACCTTGAAGACATATTAAACGTTTCAAAAATAAATCAACGTTGGTTAAAACATATAAAAGGAAAGAAGAAAACAAGCCGAACAGCTATATCTGATCTAGGGACGAATTGGGTTGCTAGTTTGAATCCGGGTCATGCCATGATGCCACTCCAAAGGTGGCTTACTGTACTACGTTAATTCTAGTGTATTATTTTTGCTGTTTGGCTTGTTTTCCTCTTTCCTTCATGTAATTTACAGGAATTTTTGCATATTTATTTAAAACATAAAAGTGCAACCAAAGAGAGTCAAGGCATTTTCTCTTCCCGACAATCCTTCTCGTTGTCCTGGTAACTCGTGCACAGTCTGTATCAAAATTATTGGCCCGAACATGCAAATACTGAGGTTGTGTATTTTTGCCCCAAAAGGAAATACAGTAATAACATTTTGTATTACAACCGCCCCGTGGGTAAAAATGTTCCGGGCAACATCGTCAAAAATGTTACAACAGATGTCAATTGCTAAGTTGGATGGCTAATTAAGCAATCACAACATTCGTGTCGGCAACAACTTTGTAGCGACCCAACGTAGAAGAGTAGCTCATTATGCAAACAACTGGCCACCGTAACTTGAAATCCTTACAACAGTACAAAAAAAGTAGCCGTGGTATGCACGCAAATATCATCGGTATTTTGAACGTCGTAGCAAATGTATCAGGCCGGAGTGTTACAAATGAAAACCCGGTCAAACATTTGGTGATTAAAAACTGTAACCATTTTACAATCATTACGTAATCTTTTGTAAATGTAACGGTATTGTAATGTAGTGCTTTGCTACTTCAAACGTGTTTTTTGTTTTGTTTTGTTAAAATAAGCTGTTTTTCAAACCCCGGGATGCCCGCACTTTTCCCGCCTTCAGATGAAAGTGCGGGCTTTCCCGGCAACAATGGGTTTTTACATTGTTGCGTATTGTTTCAGCTGGGCTTTCCTTCGCCGAAAAGGGCATTAATAAGAGATCTTGACCGAACAGCAAGCTGTAAAGGACAATACTATACACTTGAGGGTGTAGTTATTATTTACCCGAAGATGACAAATTTTGATAAAGTTTTTTAGTTCCATCAATCAAGGAGCTTAAAAAAAACAAAAATTACATAACGAAACAGTGAAGCGACTTCAACCAATTGGGATAATTTGGCGAAACACTCAAGAGTTTATGGAACGACTAAACCTAAGAACGCACAAATTTTTTTAATAATCTTTCAGGCATGTTAAAAAAAACCATGCGAATTTAGTTTATATTCAATTCTGCCACTTTGACGTATATTTTTACCACTAAATAGTCGAGCCTACACGATGAACAAAAAAAAAACCACATATTATATTATGAATTTGATGCTTTTTTGACAACATATTATCCTAAGAAATCCTAATCAAAATACACTAACGCCATCTCTCGGCGTTTACGGACAGCAAACTTAATTTTTATTTGCAAAATGCGAGCTGTGACGAATCGACCTGGGCTTAAACTTGTGAGAAACGGACAAATCGAATAATCTCTATTCACAATCTAAAACAAATAAAAAAAAAAAAATTGTAAAAAAAAAAAATAAATAAACCCGCTTAGTTTAAGCCATTGAAAGTCTGATCAGACACAGAACATCAGTTTAAAACTTGGCGCATTGGCGTATTTGTTTTTTTTAAAACTTGACTAGTTCGTCAATGCCTTCATTTTTCGATTAAACATCTTATGGTAAAGGTAATGCTAAAATAATGTTGGGTGCAATGCAACGAGTGCTTCTATGCAATCGATAATTTGTATGTTTTAGCACGAAACTTATTTCCAGATTTAATTCCCTGAGGTCGCAGATCGAGGTTTACTTTCCAATGTGTTGTTTTTGCTTAAGATATCCGATATTTTGATAGCTGCTGCATTGAATGTGATAGTGTGTTTGTTGAAATGTTTGTTTTCAGTGTATGTTTTTGCATATGCTTGTATTGCTACTGTAAGGTTTGACCTAGATCTTCCATTGTTAAAGTCGAAATTTCTGTAATATAATAATAATAAGAATTTATTTCCATAACGTGGAAAATGGAAAACAGGAAGCGACTGTTAGGATCCGCCAACACCTGTCCAGCATTAAAAGGATAATATTCATACATAGAAAAATAGTTATACTTACTACCGATTATATGAGTAATATAGGCACAATTGTTATCTACATTTTAGAAATATTTTAAAAATCTTACAAGATCAGTACTTCTAAGACGATGTCTAAAAATATGTAAGTTCGCAGAATCGACCCCCCTTATGATAAGTTGTTCCATGGGTGGACCACACGACTTGAGAAAAAAAAATTCTACAGTCTCTTTTGATAGGCACAACCGCCTATGCTTAATATCTCCGCCATCTTTCAATATTTTCCACTTAAATTTAATACAGCTTTATTGGACTTGATCAACACGTGAACCAGCATTTATTAATATCCGATTTGGACATCAGCGATCTGGACCGTAGTTTGAGTCGTGATTTTCATTTCTTAGTTGGGACTTATTCCTTGAACATGTTTATATACAGCACTTTCTACAGACTAAACCATTTTTGTTGTAGACATTTGGTTCATATCTCATTTTATATAGATACTTCTCCTGATGTGTACCTTTTTTAATGGTTATTTCAACTGGTTGTGCCATTCCGGAGTTATGGGAATCTAATCGATCACTTTTATTGTTGTGTAATGTTTTAAACATTGTTAGATGGAGGGGGGATTTAGGCTTAGATGGCCAACAGTAAACAATGGTGGTGGTGACGTCAATGGCACAGATTAACAGAGTTCGTTGAAAAATATCCGAAAATTGGTGAAGTCGACGTTGCAGCACTAAAATGCCACTCGGAAGGAAAGGCTTTCAAGTCGACGTTTTGGATTCTTCTTTTATATCGATGATTCGGTATAAAAGAGTTTGTAGAAGTTTCGGGGTAATTCCTTACATAAGAAATCTTGGAATGTAGCTAATGAACATCCAAAACTGCAGTCTGCTTCGTTCACTTGAAAGTACCCTCATTTATCACGATTAGCCATTACAGAACAATTCCCTCTATGTTTTTCTATCACGTCCTATTTTTTGTACGTCGTTAAACCATTTTTGTGTTAATCACCATTACGTCTACGCAACAATTTCGCAACAATGCCAAGGAGCTAAGTGCAGCGACGGAAAGCGAGCTTCGTGAGCAACGAAGCAAGTAAAGCAGGGTCGAGTTTGTCAGAGGAGTTATTCAACTTGCTCCATGTTTGTCTTCTGCCAGGAGGGAGTAACTTGCTCTTTCATTTCAAGAGACGACTTTGAGAGCATGCCACCAAGCAGAAGGAGATATAACGCACACCGCGAGCCTTGTTGAGGATTCATCATGGACTCTGGAGAGCGTGAGCAATCACAGCCCAGTGGTCAGGTGACGGGCTGCCAGCCAAGTGAACGCTGGATCGAATCTGGCGACCAACTAAGGTTAAACCAAAATAGTTCAAAACTCTTTTGATGATGAGAAAAAGTATAATATACGTGCATATGGGACTTTAAAAGACGATCTCTCCAAGGATAAATTTCGACTGGAAGGGGCGACTGTCAACATCAAAACGAAAACTACTGTAGTTGTACTAATTTTTGACTGTGTAACTGAAGCCATCTTCACTGGTTTGCCACCACATCATGAACTTTGCTCATTCTAAGCACAAAGCTATTGTGTTAATAAAACCTTGGAGCAATTACCTCACATCATTACAGGAAGCGCTTGTTCGTTTTCAATCCAATTAACAGAGGTCGACAATACCACAGCATGACTGCGATGTCATCTGCAAGTATGACATCCCGTGGTTATAGTGAGTAGGGTAAGAACGCGATTGAGTTGTCCCTCCATCCATCCAGCCCGGACGGAAGTGACGTCATTACCCCCACTTCCGGTCACGTGAATAAAGTGGTGGTAATAACGTCACTTCCGATCACGTGATCAAAGTGGGGGTGTCACTTCCGGTCAGGTGACGAAAAGTGGGGGTTCCGGTTTTCATCGATCTGGAGGGGGTGAAAAAAGTGTCTTAAGCTACCTTTTTTTTCGTTCTTAATTTGTAGGATGGTGGAAAAGTGTCTTTTGCTACTTTTTTGCATCCTTTTGATACCTCCATGACTCTCAATTATGACGTGGGGTTAATGACGTCACTTCCGGTGGAAAAGTACCTTTTGCTACCTTTCTTTCGTTTTCATCGATCTGGAGTAGGGTGGGAAAGTGTCTTTTGTTACCTCTTTTCGTTTTCATCAATATGGAAGATAGTGGAAAATATCTTTTGGCACTTTTTTTTTGTCACTCTGGAGGAAGGTGGGAAGTGATGTCATTTCCCCCCCCCCCCCTTTTCTTTTTAGTTTTCGTCGATCTGAAGGATGGTAGGAAAGTGCTTTTTGATGCCTTTTTGTATCCTTTTGGTGCCTTCATGATACCTCACTTACGACGTCACAGCGAGCCTAATGACGTCACTTCCGGTCACGTGATCAAAGTGGGGGTAATGACGTCACTTCCAGTTTTTTTTGTCAATTTGGTGGATACCATTTTTTTGATTGATACTGCTATTGGTTTCCCCAATTGAACTGCCAAAAAAAATCCGAGTCTTTTTTTATAGCTTTTTTTTCCGAATTATTTTGATTCATTTTCGCATATTCAACCAGGGGGTAAGCCTCTCCACCAGCGTAAAAGTTGCTGTTATAGGAGAGGTGGGATGGGGGTGAGGGGAAAAGGGGGTGGAAGGAAAGGAACTTGCTTTTGGTGCAAGTCCCCGATGGCATTGAGGGTCTATCATTTCATAAGCATGCGGATTTTCCTCTTCCGAGCAGCATCCTTCTCCAATCTGGCTTTCTTTTCCTCCTCAGTCTCTCGTTCTTGAGCCTTTCTCATACTAGCAGCCTTTTTCTCCAATCTGACTTTCTTTTCCTCCTCAGTCTCTCGTTCTTGAGCCTTCCTTATACTAGCAGCTTTTTCTCCAATCTGGCTTTCTTTTCCTCCTCAGACTCTCGTTCTTGAGCCTTCCTGTTACTATCGGTTTTTTTTCTCTAATCTCACCTTTTTCAGTTCCGAGCACATCGTGGCCTATCTTTCCCTATCCAACATTCTTCGCCTAGCTTTTTCTTTTTCCTTCCACTCCGCGAAATCATTCAGTTTTATCCTGCGGTTCTCTAGTACCATGGATCATCGCACCGATCTAATCCGCTCCTCCTCTCGTTTAGCATCGTTCAACTCCTCCTTGTCTTTCGAGATGAACGCTACACTCGCTCTCTCCTCCTTCTCCTCGTCGGTTATGACGTCTACGTCGGAGTCGAAGTCGTCTTCGTACTCTCGCCACGTGCCAGAATTTCGATGACCGATAGCTAGCGTATCTTCCCCATTGTCTAGGATAAAACGTTTGTCATCGTAAGCAGAGAGGAGGGATTTCGTCACTTTCACCGTGCTTAGTTCGTGTTTCGAGCTGGCAATTTTAGTCCAGGTTCCTTTCGGTGCGGGTACTGGCATTCTCGGAGCGGATTCGTAATCGTCAAAGTCCAAGTGTTTCTTCACGAAAGATGTCTGGATACCCTTTGCCTTCATGGACGTCTTCGTTTTCTGTGCTCTAATGGCGTACATTTTGGATCGTAAACCCACGAATTCTAAGATGGAAACGCCACCCATCACATCCTTCATCTTCCCCAGGACCTGTTTGTTCGCTTCGGAGTACAAGGGATGATCTCTCGAATAATTGCTGGTATCGAAGCGCTCACTGTCTCGCTTCATATCCTCGTACACATCGTCCGTTTCCACTTCGTAGCAGAGGCTATCGGTGTCGGTAAACAGGAGTTTGGCATGGTCTTCGTACTTGGGTTTAACGTATTCGTAGTGGAAGCGGAACATTGCCAGTTTTGACAGTTCCAGAATCCCGAGTACGTTGGTAGATCGCAACAGATGCTCCTGACTACCAAGTGATAATGATGACGGCACAGGGGGACTATGACGTCATTACCACCACTTTATAGTTTTCATCGATCTGGAGGAAAGTGCTTTTTGGGTCCGTCCTTTTGTTACCTCCCAGTTGATAGGACGTAATAACTACATCGTGTTGCTAGACAAAACTCCCAAGTCTGTAAAATTTTGTTGTATCATCCTCTTTTCATTTTCGGTTTTAATTTCTATCTCCGACAATCCCCCTAGAATTTGCATAATTTCCTTTTCATGATCAACTCTTTCCCTCAACAATAATCCTACCAAGACTTTCAGCCTATTCACTAACGCATTCGGGTTGTTGTAATCTACTTCATCAGACGCAGTTTCGTTAAACCATGATTCTTTCGACTCCAAATTATCCGGCTCATCCGACCTTGATTCATTCATTTCCGATTCGTTCATCCCAGATTCGTCCGGTCCCGATTCATCCGACCCCGATTCATTCTACTCCGTATCATCCGACTCCGTATCGTTCGACTCCGATTCGTTCGACTCCGATTCGTCGTAATCTTTTTCATCTTCCATTTCTTCCAGCCAACCACTTTTCTCCTTCTTTATTTCCTCCCAAATTGGTTTGATAACACGCACGTACTTGTAACCACGATTCGATTTGGGCTTTCCAAAGTAGGGGTCGTAATTTCGATATAAGGCATTACTGTCTTTCAGAATCGATCAGTATGATGCCAAGACTTCGGGGTCGTACGTTTCGTATTGCAAGACTTTTTGAGTCAGTAAACTCCACAGCTGACTTTTTCCTCGGTACTTCTTTCCATCCAACACTATGTCGTTCTTTCGTATTTTGATAGTTTTGTTACCAATCATGAGGTCTCCCGTGTCCATGTTGTACCTTAATCCAAACACGTGATCGTTTTCTTTCGGCATTTTGAAAAATCTGTGCAAATAATATCTAGAAGTCTCCCCCAATCTGTGGCCCTTCAAAAGAGCCTTTAAAGAGCGAAACGATGCTGAAGGAACTCGTCTCGGAGGGGAACGGATCCGTTTTGATGCATTAGGAACGTAATCCTCGTGTTTGCGTTTTTTATGGTTGACTTCCACATCATCTTCCACGTCGTCTTTCTCCTTCACGTGGGTTATATACTTTCTAATGGACCAATAATGGGTCGCTCATCTTTTTTTCCCCGTACGGGTACTCTAAACTTTTTTTTACCAGTTTCTTAATCAGATCTGATTGTTTATCTTCCATTTTCTCCTTTTTTAATAAACGATAATGAGGATCTTCACTCGAGTGGTTGTTTTCATCACGATCTACATCCGTTTTCATACCTCATCTAAGGTGTTGATCGAGTATAAACCCCAACGGAAACACTCAAAATATGAATGTTATACACCATTCAATCACACGTTGGTGTTTTGGCTACACCCGTTAATACTCTGTTTCATGAGAGTCCGTTAATACTCTGTTTCATGAGAGTAAAGGACCTATTGCGAACGTTCAAAATACTAAAGGATGAACGTATTACGTACGTTTTAAACTTGTTCCCGCCACGATCTAGATTCATTTAGTATATGTATTGATTCGCCACACACGAATTAGTTGATATGACATTAACGTGAAGTTGTTCATATGACATTATCGTGAAGTTGCGTATGTGGCATAAGCGTGAAGTTGGTCATATGGCATTAACGTGAAGTTGATCATATGACATTAGCGTGAAGTTGCTCATATGGCATTAATGTCAAGTTGCTCATATGGTATTATCGTGAAATTGCTCATATAACATTAAGGTGAAGTTGCGCATATGGTATTAGCGTGAAGTTTCTAATATGACATTAGTGTGAAGTTGCTCGCATGGTATTAGCATAAATTTGCTCATATGACATTAACGTGAAGTTGCTCGTGGTATATGTGTGCAGTTGTTCATATGACATTAGCGTGAAGTTTCTCATGTGGTACCTCCACGGAAGAATCTTGTTGTAAAGATTCGTTTATATCGAGGTAATGTTCCGTTAAACTCATCTTCTCGCTCTCGTTATAAATTTGTTGAATGCTGCGTTTTTTGCCCTTAATTGATTATTATCTACGACGAATCCTTTTCCAATTATTCTTTTTTTTCTTTCGAATACTAACATTCTTTTTTTTTATTACGTACAAAATTATTTTTTAGACCTCAGATGAAGTCTGACTGTAAGGGTTTCCCCGTTTAAATTTATCATTTCGTTATCGTGAGAAGTTAACGAAATACGAATATTACGAGTCTTGTCGGTAGTTACGGGAAGGTAAATTAAATTTTGAGGGGAAATTATCATCTTATAACCCGGTGGCACTCCCGGATAAAAAGCGTATATGCAAGGTTGAGTGTCGTCATTCACGTAGGAAGACCCGATTATGTTGGTATGAACGAAAATTGTATTGAGCCCCATTATATCCACGGATTTTTGATCTTGCTGAGTTTTAGTGTAAGTTCCCTGAAGGAACCCTAGAACTGTTCCTAAATTATTATCTCCCCGAAACGAAACGCCGTAGAGCGGATTATTTATAACCAAATTAGTTTTTAAAGTATTATGGTTCGTTTCTAAAACGATGGCATTTTTTCGTGACCACTTCCTTCCAAAGTAGACTGTATAAAATTATTCAAGTCCGAAATTTCGTAAGCGCCGGGAACGACTCGCACCTCGATCCAATTCGCTCCACCATCGATGGTATAGAAAAATTCGTTATTGTCAGCGTGCACCTTGAAAATACTGTAGTACGTATCCAAGGAGACGAGTGCCATTTCGTACTCTTTTTTAGGGTCTAGGTATATGGGAGTTTTGAAATTGCAACTCAGTTCGGCACCTATTCCCGTTAAAATTATTGAACTCGAATCCATGCTTCTTTTTTGTTATTAATCTGAAAATATCATTAAAAAGAGTTAACTTTTTGTTTTACTTCGAAATTTTTGACCCAGGGGATGCTAAATAGTTCACCAGGTCCTACTGGGTGCTAAATAGTATACATGATCCTAGGGGTGCTGCACCCGGTTGTGGAGGGTGCTAAATAGTACACCTGGATCTAGAGGGTGTTAAATAGTACACCTGGACCTAGAGGGTGCTAAGTAGTCTGGTCAAGCCATTAATACGTGAACGGAGCCTAAAAATGTTCAAAATATACACTAAGGTTGAAAATCAGAAAAAAGAAATGTTCACTGAAAATCGCGACTGACCAGTTTTAAAAAAAAATAACGAAGCCATCCAATTAATTCAACAACGCTGTGACAACCAATTTCTTATCCTTAAAAAAACGTGTGAAACATACATTACGGTTCTAATGTGTAAAAGAAAAGCTTCCACTCGCTGCAGCACGTCATCATGGAGGTAGCAAAAGGATACAAAAAAGTAGCAAAAGGCACTTTCCCACCATCCTCCAGATTGATGAAAACTAAAAAAGTGGGAGTCACTTCCCCTCCAAATAGACGAAAAAAATAAAGTAGCAAAAGACACTTTTCCACCATCCTACAAATTGAGAACGAAAAA
>JAHWFP010221168.1:29423-46699 GCA_023313725.1 Lithobius niger
AAAGGGTTTCAAAGAGTTTAACGAGCGTTAACCACTCCTGGTCATCTACCCGAAGCCTTAAGTGATTTATTCAAAGGATTTCAAAGAGTTTAACGAGCGTTAACCACTCCTGGTCATCTGCCCGAAGCCCTGAGAGATTTATTCAAAGGGTTTCAAAGGGTTTAACGAGCGTTAACCTCTCCTGGTCATCTGCCCGAAGCCTTAAGTGATTTATTCAAAGGGTTTCAAAGAGTTTAACGAGCGTTAACCACTCCTGGTCATCTGCCGGAAGCCCTAAGTGATTTATTCAAAGGGTTTCAAAGAGTTTAACGAGCGTTAACCACTCCTGGTCATCTGCCCGAAGCCCTGAGTGATTTATTCAAAGGGTTTCAAAGGGTCTAACGAGCGTTAACCAATCCTGGTCATCTGTCCGAAGGGTTTCAAGGGTTTAACGAGCATTAACCACTCCTGATCATCCGCCCGAAGCCCTAAGTGATTTATTCAAAGGGTTTCAAAGAGTTTAGCGAGCGTTAACCACTCCTGGTCATCTGCCGAAGCCCTGAGTGATATATTCAAAGGGTTTCAAAGGGTTTAGCGAGTGTTAACCACTCCTGGTCATCTGCACGAAGGGTTTCAAGGGTTTAACGAGCGTTAACCACTCCTGGTCATCTGCCCGAAGCCCTAAGGCCCTATGTCTGTAACAGCCAGATTACCAGGCGGTCATCCACCCACCGAAAAAAAACAAAAAAAAAACAATGCTGCCTTACAACAATGCTGTATCAAAAATGTTGTATTCGATTTATTGCTGAGTTTTCTAACAATGAAAACGAAAAAAGTATGGTGATAATCTAAATTAAAAAGCACAAACTGTAAATAAAAACCTTGCCAAGTTCAGCCATTGACAGTAGAGGATGCGATACAAAAAACCTTCTCACCTTCTTAAAAACCTTCTCACTCCGTTACTGGTTTTCGGCAGTTTCTAAATCGATTTTATTAACCGTGAATAGAATGATTGATTATTTCTACGTTAATATAGTGTCACTTCGTTCCTATTGCTTGTCTTATTGGGTCTGGGTTTTGGGTCTTTTTCAAAAGAAAAGCTTACAGTGCGCCAAGTTGTGTTTTATGCCTGATCCATGGGTGTAAACTTAGCTTCGTTTTGATATGACAGACTTTAAATGGCTGAAACTTGTCGGTGTTTTTTTTTTTTATTGTTTACAACGTTGCGATGAATTTTTTTTTTTTTGAACTTGCTGAAATATTTTTTTTAGTGTATGAATACGTATGCCTGTATTACAAGTGAAAGGTTTCACGTAGGTTTCCCATGTTAAAGTCGAAATTTCGATGGCTTATATCTCCGCCATCTTTCAGCATTTTCCCCTAAAGTTTAGTTAGCATCGTTGAACTTGGTGGTCAACACGTGTAGCCTACCAATAGTTTTTACACTTCAGAGGTTCGGACCGGAGCGGATTTTCATGCCTGGCTTGGATTTGAACCATGGTTGTCCATACATTTTTGTCCTGACGTATGGTTCTTACCTAATTTTACAGAAACACTTCCGCTGATGTGACCCTTTTAAAATAGTCATTTCAACTGGTAATGCCATTCCAGAGTAACGGGGCTCTGGATGATCAGTTTTACTGCTGTGTGTTGTTGTAAACATTTGTTGGATGGCCCCTGCAGTAAACAACGGTCCTATACTTGACGTTTTCATTGATACATGGGTTGATTAATTTCGATTTTACTAAATTTTTTGAATTGCGAATTGATAGCCGTACACGTGGACACCCGTATAAACTTGCAGTCAGTGCCTTTCATACCGACTGTGACCGGAGGTTGTGTTTTCCCGTCTGTTTTCCTCACTGTTTCCTTTTGCGGGGGGTTGACTCTCCTGAATGTTATTGGTGTCGACGGCCACTTACGGTGCGGCACTTCCTTGTTGATTGTCGCCATCTTGATGGTGTTCGTCATCGTTTCCATCTTCCGCATGACATTGCGCGTCAGTTGGGCGATAAGTCTGTACTCCTGTCCGGTGTTTTTCAATTTTTGCAGGAGGCACAGATGTATGACAAGATTTAAATTTGGGGTTTGAATAACATCTCTGTAATGTGTGGTGCAGTGGCAACCCGGACCACTGCACTGTGACTGAGGTTGGCGCTAATGACCCATTAAGCCTCAATCCCCCCTCCTCATACCGACTGTCGTAAACATTTCTTTGCAAATCGCATCGTGACCATATGGAATGATCTACCTAGTGAGCTGGTGATGCTACCATCTCTTAAATCCTGTAAAGTGGGACTCCGGCAACGTGATTTGAAAAAATATTTGTCTCGCCCTTTTTAGCTGGTATTTTTTGCTGCTTTCTGCACTTCTGAGTGTGTGTGTTTTGAAATAGTACATTTTTAATTTTAATTAATTTTTGATTTTTAATACTATTATATTTATACTTATCAAATTGACGATTTGTTGTATTTGACAATGAATTTTTTTATACCATTTTATTGGGTGGGGTATTAGTAGCCATAACTGTCCCATCCCCTCGCCTTTTGCTGTTGCTAGCAATAAAGTTTATTATTATTATTATTATTATTATTATTATTATTATTATTATTATTATTATATTATTATACAGACCAAAAGAGATCGTTGAAAAGTTTCCAAAAATTCGTGAAGTTGAATCTGCATCACCAAAATGCAACTTGGAAAGAAAGGCTTTCAAGGTCGACATTTAGGATTCTTTTATTTTTTTGTATCGAGGATTCGTTATAAAAGAGAGGTAGGAGTTTCGGGGTAATACCACACTTAAGAAATCTTGGAATGTAGCTAATGAACATCCGAAAACGTACTATGCATCCTTCACTTGAAAGTATACCACCATTTATCACAATTAGCCATTACAGAGTACTTCCCTTTATACTTTTTTATCACGTCCTATCTTTTGTATGTTGTTAAACCATTTTTGTGTAGGCCACCATTACGCCTACGCAACAATTTTGCAACTATGCAAAGTAGCTAAGTTCAGCGACGAAAAGCGAGCTTAGTGAGTAACGAAGCAAGCAAAGCAGGGTCGAGTTTGTCAGAAGAGTTGCTGAAGTTGTTCCCATCTTGGTCATCCTGACAAGAGGGAGTAATTTGCTGTTTCGTTTCAACAGACGACGTTTAGCACATGCCGCCAAGCAGAAAGAGATATAACTAATATTCCTAAAGCACACCACAAGCTTTGTTGGGGGTTCCTTAAGGATACTGGAGAGCTTGAGGAATCACAGCCCATTGGTCAGAGTGTTGGGCTGCCAGCCAAGTGGACGCTGGATCGAATCCGACGACCAACTAAGGTTAAACAACTCTTCTGATGACGCGAAAAAGAGTATAATATACGTACATGCGGGACTTTACAAGACGATCTCTCCATGGATAAATGTCAACTGGAAGGGGTGACTGTCAACATCAAAACAAAACTACTGTTGTACCAATTTTTACTGTGTATATAACTGAAGCCATGTTCACTGGTCTGCCACCCATACCATGAACTTTGCTCGTTCTAAGCATAAACCTATTGTGTTAATAAAACCTTGGAGCAATTACCTCACTTCAATACAGGATGCGCTTGTCGTTCTCAATCCAACTAACAGCGGTCGACCATACCACAGCGTGATTGTGACGTCGTCTGCAGGTATGACATCAAGTGATTATAGTCGCTGCCAACTTGGAGCACAAGCAGGAAGTGTAAAACATTGTGATCATGACGTCAGCACGGCTACGACAATGGGCGTTTGGTTGTTCGAACGATGTTATTTGCACGCCTTTAAGCAGACTTGTCATAGCAATCTCATAACCTAAGCAGCCAAGCGATAGCAAACCCGTTTGAACAGTTGCATTGCTACAGTAGGAGTTATGACTAAACTCTTCAGCCGCCTTCTTTTTCCAATGCATGTCTTTGAGTTGGCTGAACAGCCGGTGGAAATTTCTTGGCCGCTGCCTGGCCAATTTTTCGAAAAGAAAAAAAACGGCTAAATCATATTAGTTTGAAATGATAAAGCACCAAAATGTAAAGAAACATTCACCGAAGTTAGTTGTGACTTCTAGTTATGAATTTTAGCTTCAATTAGTGATTAGAAGGTCGATTGAGAGTATACTTACGGGAAAATAAAACAAATTTTGGTTTAATTATTGGCTCCATCAATCAAGAATCCTGAAGGATTATAGAGCAATCATCTGTAATGCGTCCAGTGTAACCATTGATTAAACGAAACAGCCTGAGTTTATGGGGAAACTGATCCTTAGACCACATACATTTTGTAATTAATGATCTGGCATGTTAAAAAACAACATATCGGAATCAGTTATATTCATTCTACCACTTTGAAATGTGTATTTACTACTAGACAGTCGAACGTTACAAAGACAAAAATCACACATATTATTAAATTGGTAGTTTTTTGGCATTTTGGTTAGGAAATGAGATGCCTGCTCAGAAAAAAAAAACTAACGCCATCTCTCGGCCTTTAAGAGCAGCTCATTTAATTTTAATGCGCAAATGATGCTTAAAAGGATCAATCGCAGCTTAAAGTTTGCGAAATGGAGAAACTGAAGGAGCTAACCTCTAATCACAATTTATTCATTATCTGAACAAAAAACAATAAATTGTAAACCAAAATCCCTTAAAGTTGCACCCAATGAATTTTTGTGATATAAAAAGAAGCAAAGTTTCCTTCTTCTGACATAGGGATTTTTTTAAAGTCAGCGGCTTGCTTGCTGAGCGCTGAGTTTATTTGGTCTCTGCTTCCTTCGCTTTTCCCATTTCCAAGCTAAGATTAAAAACGACGTTATTTGAAGTTTACTAAGCACAAACATGGCTGACAGTAACAAAATCAGTTATTATATATCTTTTCTCTGTTTTATCGCATTATTAGTAGCGTTTAAGCAATTGAGCTGCTGGCAGCTATCAATATCGTACTTATCACGCACGTATCACGTAGATTTATCGATTGTATGATGATTGTTGCCGATAGTTGCTCCGCGGCAATGGCGCATGCGCATATCGTGCCCCCATATTAGCTGCATAAGCTCAGCGAACTCGCCACCCTTTATCCTCGATTACTTGGCTGGCCAGCGGCTGCCAAGCCCACTGACTTTAAAAACGACGAAAAAGTTTCTCAGCGGCAAGCGGCTTGAATTAAACAACGGGAAAGCTTGCCTCGCTTCCAAGCGGCTTGCAAGCGGCTAACTTTAAAAACATCCCTCATACACCACTACAAAACTTGACGTATATTGCTATAGCATTTGCTCTTCTTTTAACTTAAGTGGTTTATCAATGG
Source organism: Lithobius niger (assembly GCA_023313725.1). NCBI lineage: Eukaryota > Metazoa > Arthropoda > Chilopoda > Lithobiomorpha > Lithobiidae > Lithobius > Lithobius niger. The sequence goes on from JAHWFP010221168.1 coordinate 34,718, forward strand.
CTTATTTTTTTGAATACGTGATTTGTAGTAAAACTGTCATAATAATGTTTAAGATTTTCGGTATGATATCTTTATCTGATTTCTGTATAATAATAATTCACAATTCTTTTTGTTGAGCTCCTTCAGAATGGCGTTTGAAGCATAACACAGTAATGTTTGTAGTCATTGTCTTTGTAGACACTTTCTGACGTTATGAAAATATGAACGAGCTCGTTTTGTTACTCATATTTGGCGGTTTGTAAATCTTTTTTGTTAACCGTGAATACGTTAACTGATTGTTTCTGCGTTGATAATGTGTTACTTGGGTTCCTGTTGCTTATGAGCATGGGCCGGAGCTGGAATCATGATTTTCATGTTTGGCTTGGACTTGTTCTTTGAATACGTTTATACAGACTAAACCATTTTTGTACTAGATAGCTGATTGTTTTACTCATTTTTCATTTACACTTCGACTTGTCTGCTTCCTTTTTAATGGTCATTTCAACTGGTTGTGCCATTCTGGAGTTACAGGATTCAGAACAATCAGTTTTATTGTTGTGTATTGTTTTAAATATTGTTAGATGACCAACAGTAAAGATTGGTGGCGATGACATCATGGTGCAGATCAAAGGAGTTCGTTGAAAAGTTTTCGAATATTGGCAAAGTTGAATTAGCATCACTAAAATGCAACATGGACGGAGAGGCTTCCAAGATCGACGTGTTGGATTCTCATTGTTCATTGATATCGAGGGTCCGTTATCAAAGAGTGGTCGGAGGTTTTTGGTAACACCCTGCGTATGAGATCGTGGAGTTTAGCTAATGAACGTCCGAAAACGTAGCATTTTTGGTTGTTTTGTTTTTAGAGAACACGAACCCAAATAGGTTTTCAAAGGGCTTTGTAGGGAGCGTTGTTCACTCCTGGTCATCTGCCCCACGGTGTCCTAAAGCCCAAATAGGGTTTTCTTCAATAATACGACAATCAACACAAAGAGGCAGCACGACTACAACATCATGAATACATTTTTTTCCGCATTGCTTTTGATCCAGCCGAGTTAGGTGAACTTCTTGACAAAGACCAAGACACTCGTAACCCTTTTTAATAAAGCTTAAAAAAAAAGGGACCGTAAAATTGGATTTTTGGCTTTTCATCTCGTAATTGCTAAGGGAAAAAAATGGATCCTATCAATTTGGGCAAAAAGGATATGATATCTTCCCAAAACAAAACTTGTTCAGGTTACCCGCAAAGCTCTTCAGATGTTGGAAGACAGTACATAAAACGCCAATCTTTTTTTTTCCAACCGAGAAAGACTTTGATCGTTAATTGAAAATTTGAAAACTGTGCAGTGGTAAAATTACAGAGTTTTCATTGAAGCTTCGAATTATTATTCGGAGGGATTAACTTGGCGAAAGAGCTTGGCGTTTGATATCACTACCTCTGAAGGCCAAAGAACTTGGTGGCAACCTTTAAAAAATTTTGTTTTGGGGAGAGTATTATTATTAAGAAAATATGTTGGTATTTGGCTCTGACTTTATTTTCAAAACTAATTATTTGAGGTTTAAAATTCTTTTCACTTTAAGGATGCCTTCTTTTTAAATTTTTGTTATTTGCGAGTAACCTGAAAATACATCCCGTACCCCCTAAAAGAAAATGTCCTTTAATTTCATCATTGTCGTCTGCAGGGAGCTAGTTTTATCATTTATATCTATGTTGATTTTCGATCGATTTCGCTGTAAATTAGCCATATCAGCAGGTTAGCGGTGGCAACTATTTAACCGAAATTAGGCTTAGCGGTATGGAGTTATCACATTATATACTCGAAACTAATTTTGGTTTAGTTAGTAGCTCCATCAATTAATTAACCTCAAAAATTGTAGTACTACACAGCAACCTGTTACTCATACTGAAATTGATTCAACGAAACAGCCAGAGTTTATGGGGCGACTGATCCTTAAAAACTTAACAACTTAAAATTAACTATCTAGTAAGATAGACAAAAAGCGCACATGTTATTAAACTGGTACGTTATTGCCATTTTGGATATTAAATGAGATTCCTACACAGAAAAAACTAACGTTATCTCTTGGCCTTTAAGGGCAGCCAATTTAACTTTTGTACGCAGATGATTGCGGCTAAGAATTGATCTGAGCTTAAAGTTTTTAGAAATGGAAATATCGAAGGAGCTAACCTCTAATCACACTTATTCGTTATCTAAACTACAAGCATAAATTGTAAATAAAAAATCTTGCCAAGTTTCAGCAATTGACAGTAAATTATGTGATATATAGAACGTTCCATAATTTTGTTAGTGCATCGGCAGTTTGTACATCGTTTTTATTAACTGTGAGTAGATTGTTTGATTGATCGTTTCGACGTTGATATTGTGTAACTTGGATTCCTGTTGCTTGTGACGTTAGCTGTGGGTTTTCGGTCTTTCAAAAGAAAGGCTAACAGTGCACCAAGTTGTGTTTTATGCTTGATCCGTGAATGTAAACTTGCATCGTTTTGATATCACAGACTTCAAATGGGAAATTGTTTTTGTTAATAATGCTGCACTGAATGTTGTTTTTTGTTTGTTGAAATACGTGTTTTAGTGTATAATTACGTCTGCCTGTATTACAAGCGAAAGGGTTGACGTGTCTCCCATGTTGAAGTAGAAATTTCGATGCCTAATCTCCGCCATCTTTCAGAATTTTGCATTCAAATTCAGTAAACCTTTATTGGTCTTAGTCAACACATGTACGAACATTATTTTTCAATTTTTTTTTCATTATTAAGCCTGTGTTGCCCGCCAATATTCAAAAACATTAACGTCCGTCCTATCCAGATAAAATATATACGAGTACGGAGACCACACGGTGCACTTCAAAGGGTTCAAAGAGTTTTAGCGAGCGTTAACCACTTCCGGTCAACCGCCCGACAAAGCTATAAGCCACTTTCTGCTTTCTATGTAAAGCTGAAATTTTGCAGATAGGGATAGTTAACCAATGAGGCATGCCTTTTACTGATTGAGGTGTTAGTGGAAGAGCATAGTTACCAGTCAATCTTAATAATCATTTAAACTATAAACTACATAAACAACAGTGACAGTGATATTTATTGGAGTCTAAAAGGGCCACAACGCCGTACATAAACAACATCAAAGGGTTCAAAGAGTTTTAGCGAGCGTTAACCGCACCCGGTCATCAACAACATATGTTGCTTACAACAATAATTCCCTATTGCTTCTAATCCAGCAGAGTTTTATGAACTTCTGGACAAAGACTCAAACACACGTAACCCTTTCTAATAAAGCCATTGGAATTGGAGCTTTTCATCTCGTATTGCTAAGGGGAAAAAATGGATCCCGTCAATTTTGGCAAAAAGGATATGATATTCAGGCCCGGACTGGCCATAGTGCCAGGGTGCCAATGGCACATGGGCCCTCCCGTTGATTCGTAAAGGAGCCTTTTCAGATTTTATAATTATAAATAAAATTTCTGTTACTGATGAATTTTTTCTCGTTGAAATTTCCTGGTTGGTCTTAAAATCTGGTTCCTTCCCTGATCATTTACGGACAGCTTCAGGAACCGGTCATTATACTTTCTGCCAGGGGAGGGGGGAGGGAAAAAGTAACTTCTGGACCTCTAAAATGACCATTTCAGCAATGAAAATTTCTTAAAACGCATCAACTTCTGGGGGGGGGGGGGGGGAGGGTCATAATGTGAATGTCTACCCGGTTTTGAAGCTAACAGTATCACTACTGCCTCCTGTAGTTTTTTTTAGTGTAATTTTTTTGGGGGGAAGGGTCATAGTAATTTTGTACCTCGAGTGGGGAAGTCAAGTTTTTGTCAGAATTTGGAAGGGGTGTCATTGTAAATTTGATGGTTTCGTTTTTATTTTGTCGTATCCTCCCCCCCCCCCGGTTCGTAAATAAAGACCAGTCCCTTAAAGGGGGGTTGCAAAATCCCCCCCCCCCGCCCCATCCATTTTCCCCGGGACAGTGACAGTGTTTGGGGCCTATTTAACACGTCATGGGACTTGGGCCTCAGGGTCGCCAGTCCAGGGTCGCCACTTGATGATATCTCCCCAAAACAAAACTTATTCAGGTTACCCGTAAAGTTCTTTGGCCGTTTGAAGGCAGGACATAGAACGCCAAGCTGTTTTTTTCCGACCGAGAAAGACTTGATCATTACTAGAAAATCTTTAAAACTGTCCAGTGGTAAAATTTCAGAGTTCTCATTGAACCTTCGAATTATTATTACTTGGAGAGAGAGCTTGGCGTTTCATATCACGACTTCAGAAGGCCGAAGAACTTGGCGGCGGCTACCCTGAACAGCCGGTGGAAATTTCTTGTCCGCTGTTTCGCCAAGAAGCCGAATAAAAAAAAAGGCTAAATCACAATACTTTGAAATGATTTATAATGCACCAAAATGAAAAGAAACAATCACGAAAATAGTTGCGACTTCTATGGACTTCAGCTTCTTTAAGCTGAAATTCAGCCTTAGATGGCCGAAATTATAGTTGCCCGCTGGTGGTTCAAAAACGATTTAATGGAAATTTTGGTTGAAGGCATAGTGACCCGAAGATATAAACTAATTTCGGTTTAATTATTAGCTCCATCCATCAAGGAGCCTCAAAAATTATAACATTCTTCTTTCCTCCTTACTGAACGACATTGATTGAACGAAACAGCCAGAGTTTATGAGGAAACTGACCCTTAGACCACACAATTTTTTAATGAACTATCTGGCATGTTAAAAAAAAAAACATATGAGAATCAAGTTATATTCATTTCTGCCACTTTGAAATATGTATTTGCAACTAAACAGTCGAACGCTACATAGACAAAAAGCACGTTTTATTAAATTGGTACTTTTTTGGCAGTTTGGTTATGAAATAAGACGCCAGCTCAGAGAAAAAAAAAACTAACGCCATCTGACGTCCTTTAAGGGCAGCCCATTTAATTTTGCGATGATGCGAATAAGAATTGATCTTGAAGTTTGAGAAATGGAGAAACTGAAGGAGCTAACCTCTAATCACAATTTATTCGTTATCTGAACCAAAAACAATAAATTGTAAACAAACAAAAATTCTTTAAAGTTTCACCTTCAATCTTTGTGATATAAAAAGAAGCAAAGTCTCCACCTTCTGACGTCCACCACTTCAAAACTTGGGGTACTGCTATACATTTGCTCTTCTTTTAACGTTAATTGTCAATGGCTTATTTTTTTGAATAATTGATTTGTAGTGAACTTGTAATAATGTTTAAGATTTTCGGTATAATATCTTTATCTGATTTGTTTATAATAATAATTCACAAATCTTTTTGTTGGGCTCCTTCAGAATGGCGTTTGAAGCATAACACTGTAATGTGTGTGGAGTCTTTGTCTTTGTAGACCCTTTCTGACGTTACGAAATTCTGAAAGATCTCGTTTTGTTACTCAAATTTGGCAGTTTTTAAATCTTTTTTGTTAACCATGCATAGATTGACTGATTGTTTCTATGGTGATATTGTGTTTCTTGGGTTCCTGTTGCTTATGAGCATGGGCCGGAGCTGGATTCATGATGTCCATGTCTGGCTTGAACTTGTTCTTTGAATACGCGTATACAGACTAAACCATTTGTCCTAGTTGGCTGATTCTTAGCTCATTTTACGGTTACACTTCCACTTAACTGCTCCTTTTTTAATAGTCATTTCAGCTAGTTGTCTCATTCCGGAGTTACGGATTCTGAACAATCAGTTTTATTGTTATAATCATTGTTAGATGACCAACAGTAAAGATTGGTGGCGATGGAGGGCGTGCTGTTGTTGTACGGTTCGAACAGGCTACAGGTGTGAGGCTTTAGTGGTAGTCAAGTGGTATCGACCTGTATCCTTCGTTCTCCAGCCCAGTTGGACGAAGACAAGTGAATTGGAGGTAGTGTAAGAGGTGGTACTACGTAATACTCTGTTTTACTTGTATTGTATTGGCCAGACAAACGATAGCGCAGATCAAATGATTTCGTTGAAAGGCGTTCGAAAATTGGCAATGTTGAACTTGCATTACTAAAATGCAGCACGGACAGACAGGCTTTTAAGATCGACGTGTTGGATTCTCATTGTTCTTTGATTTCGAGGGACCGTTATCAAAGAGTCGTAGGGCTTTTTTGTAACACCCTGCGTATGACATCTTGGAGTGGTAGGGGCTTTTTGGTAACAAACTACGTAAGAGATCTTCGAGAGTAGCTAATGAACATCCAAAACGTAGTCTGCATCGTTCACTTGAAAGTACCACCGTTTATCACGGTTAGCTGGTACCGAGCACTTACTTCTATGTTTTCCTATCATGTGCTATCTTAACCACTATATCATGCTATATCATGAAAACCACTGTTACGCCTATGAGCAACAATTGAGCAACAATGCAAAACTAACTAATTCGGCAACGAAAAGCGAGGTTCGTGAGTAACGAAGCAAGCAAACGAACGTTGAGTTTGTTAGAGGAGTTGTTGAAGTAGCTCCATGTTGGTCTCCATGCCAGAGGGAATAACTCACTCTTTCACTTCAAGAGACGACTTTGAGAGCACGCCACCAAGCAGAAGGAGATATAATTAAGTCCCAATGCACACCACAAACCTTGTGAGGGTTCCTCAGGGACGCCGACCAAAATAAGCAAGCACGGCCTAGCGGTTAGAGTGGTGGGCTACCAACCAAGAGAATGATGGATCGAATCCCACGACCAACTAAGGTTAAACAAAAGTAGTTTAAAAGTTATCTTCTGAGGCAGGGACATTAGACGATTTTCCATTATACTAATTTCATGTAAGACGAGTTTCTGCTATGCTGTTATAGCCTACTGTATACGTTCTTCCAATTTTTACCCTGATTACCCCTCGTCCCCTTTAAATCTACGTTGATTTTCTAACGGTTTATTTGAAAATTATAGCCATATCAGCAGGTGGTGGTGGGCAGAAAACTATTTAACCGAAATTAGGCTTTAGGGTACAGTTATATATTACGTACCCGAAAATAAAACTAATTTTGGTTTGGTTGTTAGCTCCGTCAATCAAGGAGCCACAAAAATTGTAGCACAACACGACGAAAGCACATATCTTTCACACGCTGATTAAATGATCACGCAGTGATTAAAGCCAGAATTTATGGGGCGACTGATCCTAGATCGCATACATTTTAAAATTAACTATCTGGCATGTTAAAAAATAACAAATAAGAATCGAGTTCTATTAATTTCTACAGTTGGAAATATATATTTGCCACTAAACAGTCGAATAACATTAAATAGACAAAATGCACACATATTATTAAACGGTTTTGCCATGCTGGTTATTAAACGCCGGTTGCAATCAGATTAGCATCATTGCAGCATGTAGGCCTATCGAGTTCTCTCTCGCAGGAAGCAAAGGAATGCATAAAGCAAAACTTTTAAACGCTACAAACAAGTCACGTGACTCCTTAATTATTGAGGAAAAATTTGGTACGCCCTCGTGCATCTGGAAACAAGCTGTAAGGATTAACGATATGAGTGTCACTAGATGGTGCCAGAAGATTTTCTTTATATTTTTCTATGACGGCATCTAGTGACATTAGTATCGTTAATCCTTACAGCTTGTTTCCAGGTGCACGAGGGCGTACCAAGTTTTTACTCAATAATTAAGGAGTCACGTGACTTGTTTGTAGCGTTCAAAAGTTATACTTTGTGCATTCCTTTGCTTCCTGCGAGAGAGAACTCGATAGGCCTACATGCTGCAATGATGCTCATCTGATTGCAACTGGCGTTTAATAGCCAGCATGGCAAAACCGTTTAATAATATGTGTGCATTTTGTCTATTTAACGTTATTCGACTGTTTAGTGGCAAATACATATTTCCAACTGTAGAAATGAATAGAACTCGATTCTTATTTGTTATTTTTTAACATGCCAGATATTTAATTTTAAAATTTATGCGGTCTAGGATCAGTCGCCTCATAAATTCTGGCTTTAATCAGCGTGGGATTATTTTATCAACGTGTGAAAGATGTGCTTTCGTCGTATTGTGCTACAATTTTTGAGGCTCCATGATTGATGGAGTTAACAACCAAACCAAATTAGTTTTATTGTCAAGTATGTAATATAACTGTACCCCAAAGCCTAATTTCGGTTAAATAGTTTTCTGGCCCACCTGCTAATATGGCTAATTTTCAAATAAATCGATAGAAAATCAACGTAGATATAAAGGGGGGAGGGGTAATCGGAGTAAAAATTGGAAGCGCGTATACAGTAGGCTATAGCGGTATAACAGAAAATCGTCTAACACGAAATTCGTATAACAGAAAATCTTACATGAAATTAGTATAATGGAAAATCGTCTAATGTCTCTGCCTCAGAAGATGACTTTTTGAACTATTTTTGTTTAACCTTAGTTGGTCGTTGGATTCGATCCGTCATTCTCTTGGTTGGTAGCCCACCACTCTAACCACTAGGCTGTACTTGCTTATTTTGGTCGGTGTCCCTGAGGAACCCTCACAAGGTTTGTGGTGTGCATTGGGACTTAAAAAGTTTTTCTTTGTGTATTCCTGTGCGTCCTACAAGAGAGAACTCTATAGGCTCAGATGCTGCAATGCTAATTTGGTGGCAGCCGTCCTTTAACAAAAGTATGCGCGTTCCAAGCGTGAAGCTGTTGTGTTTGGAGCAAATACCTCAATTCGTTATGGGAGGCACTTCTTTTGACTCAATGGTACACACAGTATTCGACCATACAACTGCATGGTTGTACGTCGTCTGCAACTATGATAACACGTGGTCTGGCGACTACTAACGTGGAGTACGTACGTACAAGCAGGAAGTGATCACGATATGATCATGGTATATCAGCACGGCCACGACAATGGGCGATTCGTTATTGTTCCAACGACGTCATTTGCACGCTTTTAAGCGAACGACTCGTAGCAATCACATGACCGATGCCCTTAGCCATCTTCTTTAGCTGCTACACCACACGTTTTTAGTCGGACAAACAGCTGATAGAAATTCTTTGGCTGATGCCGAACAGGCCCGGACTGGCAGCCCTTGGGCCCAGCTGCCATAACGTTTAAAAGGCCCTCAATAGAATGCTGTGGGGGGAGCGGGGGGGAGCGGGTTGTAGGTAAAATTATGCGAGCTTATAAGACCCGGTCATTATTTATGACCGGAGGGAGAGGACTGACAAAATGAAAATGTGACCATCATATTTTCAATCCCCCCCCCCACCGCCCCCTCTAAAACCCTGACAAAATCTTAACCTACCGGAGTCAAGCTAAAAAAATTTTGTGTCTCTCCTGAGCCAATGAACCAGGAGGCAAGCCTTTTGTAGAAAGTGTAGGAATAAAAACTGCAGAAGTGTTACAACTTCAAAAGTGGATAAACACTCACATCATGAGGATTTCCCCAGAAGTTTAGGCGCTTTTAGAAATTTTGATTGGTGAAAGTGTCATTTTCGAAGTTCAGAAACGAATATTTCCTCCCCTTTCCCCCTCCCCGGCGAACAATAATGACTGGATCCTAAGCTGTATTTATAGAACAGTCATTAAAAGACAGCTATGAAATGACCAGATTTTAAGAGCAACCAGGAAATTTCAATGAAAACAAAAATAATCTGCAACAGAAATTTTACTTGTTAACTATGAAATCTAAAACGGTCCCCTTACGAATCTACGGGAAGGCCCTCTCATGTGCCATTGGCACCCTGGCACTATGGCCAGTCTGGGCCTGATGCCGAAAAAGAATAGGGCTAAAGCCTAAAATTTTGAAACTATATAATGCACTAAAATGAGACGAAACAATCAGAAAGTTGTGACTTCTAATAGTGAACTGCTAGAATGTCGTAATTATCAGTTTTTAAAACCATGTTTTTCTGCCAGCAACTTACTTAATGAGTACAGTAAATTTGTACGGACATTAAAATTATTGTTACTTTCGGTTTAGCATTAAAGTATTACAGTCAGGCTGTATGGTCGAGGTAACGGGTACAGATTGTTGAATCAAATCGTATTTTGCATTGGGCTGGATTGATACTTGGGTGGGTGACCGCCTGGGAATCTGGCTGTTGCAGACATAGGGCCTTAGGGCTTCGGGCAGATGACCAGGAGTGGTTAACGCTCGTTAAACCCTTTAAACCCTTTATTTTGCCATTACAACGAAAAACCAAATAAAGTTTGCTTGAAGCTCTTTAGATTTGTTACATTGTAGCGTAGAATGACTTTTTCCGTTATAAAGAGACTCGCTAGTGTGTCCTCCTCCAAGATTCAACAACATTAAACGTATGACCTATCCAGATAAAATGTATATGAGCATGGCAGCCACTAGACACTTTATCTAAAAAAATAACGGAGCGACAGTAAAGGCTGAAATTCCGTTTGACCTCGAGACTTTGGTCGCCTGACATTAGTGACACCAAAGCCCGCTGAGAGATGTAGCTGCGCCGAGTGGAGCGCAGCTGCTATCTCAGCGGGCCTTGAGTGACACAGCTTTACTTTTTCCGTTTTCCGTAGAAAGGTGACAATTTTGCAGGTATATAGTTTAACCAAGGGATGTACCTTTTGTTGATTTGGGGGTTAGGGGAAGAATAAATTCAATTACCATTCATTCTTAATAATATTAAGAACAGAGTTGCAGCATAATTATTATCTTTTTTTGGTTTAAGGGAGGATCGATTTGTTTATTAGAACTAACAGGTCCAAACGCCACATGCTCACTTACACTACCGAAGAATGCGGCTTTCGAGTAGTCTAAACGTAGTAACCATGACAACGACACGGACGCTGATCTTCTCTTCGTTCCTCATGACACGACATAAGATGCCTGCAACATGTCAACGTCGATTTATGACGACCTGTTGGATTTTGAATTCTCGCTGCGGGCATCTATTTATTCTACCGTCGTCTCACCAATACCAAAAGCTGTTCTTTGTACGAGAATAGCTAATTTTGGAAATACCGCGAAATGGCATAAATGTTGTAGAAATGTTTTAAATTACGGTTGCACGTTGTTCTTTATCCGTATTATTATTTTATAACGCAATTAATTTGTTATGTATTGCCGCATTCATTTAGTAGAAACTGGAAAACTATACTCGTAAATAAATAACAATTGATAGCAAATAGCGTTCGGCGAGCGGGACGGTGTCGTTGCTAAACACGCCCTAATTCTTATTTGTGACTGATTTCCTTAATTCGTAAGTTAGTCATGTAGTCACGTAAGTTAGTCACGTAGTCCAAACAAACCACCACACTGTGCTGTTGTTTACTGATTAGGGATGACTTCAAAGGCGTGCTCACATTGGGTCACTTGAGCACGTCCTCCCCCAACCCCCACCTTTACCCAAAATGCCCTTTTTTCATTCCACATGCCCTTTTTTCCTGCCCTTGCCTCCCCATCGGGGAGTTAGGGAGTGGGGTGGGGGGGGGAGGCACAAAAAAACGGCCTGACTGTTTTCAGCTATCTGAGGAGATAAATAACAATGCGACAGAAAGACTGAAACTTGTTGGATTGGGAGACTTTGGTCGCCTGACAACATAAAAGTCACTGTTAGTGACACAGCTTAATGTTTTTTTGTTGAAAAAACAACGTGAATGACGTTGATATTGCCTAATTACTACTTACTACTAACGCTTTTTTGTTTCACGAAAATAAATTCTCCAATGCTGTGAAAAAACTGGTTCTTAGCTCATTTTACAGGTATTGCTCTGGCAATATGCCCTTTTCATAAGGCCTGAATCCCCCCCCCCCACCTTTTCATAAGGCATCTTCTAATTGGTCAGGTGGTTCAGGAGTTAGGGACCTCTAAACGACCAAATTGATTGCTGTACATTGTTTAAACATTGTTACTATGCAACAATGCCCAACTGAACATTAAATAAATCCGTCAGTAATAAGAAAAAATAATCATATGAAAAATAAGGCGACTGCTGTCCTCAAAAGGTAACGAAAGTCCAAGAAAAAAAAAGAAAAAAATGCATCAGAAAACTAGATTGGTGGTTCTATCTCACAATTGCTAAGAAAAAAAAA
>JAHWFP010221171.1:0-28028 GCA_023313725.1 Lithobius niger
TGGCATCTGACACGTGTTGGTTAAGCCACTTGGGCACTAAGCACAGAATAGGGTGGAACAACGCAATGACACTTAATATCAAATCCTGCTGCCAGCAGACACGTCCAAGCCCTTGAACAGGCATGAACTGTTGCCGGAATGCACCATCTCCTAACCAACGCTAAAATAGTGAGTCCACTGACAAAAAGTGGTCTTCCTGAGGATGTCCCAAGGAAAGCAAGGAAAATAGAGCCAAGTCACCTTTCAGGATTCCTTCAGTTAAACCCGTTATTCCAGTGCAGATGAGTTAAATATCAAAGTAATTCAGCAAAGAAGTTGACCGACTTTAAGTGGACAAAAGCACATGTAAACAAATTACACTCAAACTGATGAGTATCGGAAGTAATTTTGTCATATAGTGTTAAAATTTGTTTTGGTGTTGTAGGGAAAAAACTGCTCTACAAAACCCTTTTTCTTTGTTGTAGGTGAAGTCAAGTATGCTGAAATGAGAGGAAAAGGAATGGGCGTTCTCAGATTTGGTTCAGAACGGGAGGCTCAGCGAGCAATAAGTATCCTTCTCAGAAAATGGAATGCTAACGGCACTAATACCTAGAACAGTTCAAGTTTAAGATTAGTTTTATTGATTCAGGGCCAGGGGTAGAGCGCACAGTCAACATTCTTTATACAGTAACTAGACTTCATATAACAAAATGCATGCTGTGATGACAATTTTTATTTCTTATTGGTTGGCCCAACTTTTACTATGCGTGAGGGTACATTGACAGTCTTGTGTCGCTCTGATGAACTAGCATCGCTTTAGGAAAGAAGTGGATGCAGAAATATTCGTGTCAGAGCGAGTTAGAACCACAACAAATTGGAACACTTCCTACTAATACGAAGTATCAACCCCCTTTTATCCCATATCTCCATTCAACTAGCTGGGCTTTCAACTTTTTTTTAAGGTAGTGTCTGGTTGCTGCCCTAGCTTCATGTTTCTGCACAAAAATTTAAACTATTCACAGTGAAGCAGGAGCTAAGGAGATGTAGGAAGTCGAGATCAGGAGGTCGTAATCTAGTGTTAAAAGCGCTTGGTCCTATGGTGATGTAAGAGGGTGGTTTGAAATAAAGAAACTTGAAAGTAGTTTGAGGTGGATAACATTTTTATTCGTTATAACCTATTTTTCTTAAAACGTTTTTTTAAACAAAATCTTTAAAACTATTATAAATTAGTGTTTCTTTGTTGCCAAAACATCTTAACCTGATAATTTAGCATTACATTCCTCGAATGTGATGTTCCCCTGGAGGTTTCTTCCGGTGCGCAGCCGCCTGCTTGCATGTCCCCTACCGTGCATGCGCGCGCCAGTCCTCCCTTATAAAAGCGGCAGCGTGCACGCTATCGGCATTCATTTTCCTCCAGAGGTGTCTTCACGCCACCTCGCGCCGCTGTTCCCCAGCTTTCGCACGGAAAATTGGATTCTATCCGATGATGGCCGCCGCCTCCGAAGCTCCCGCTTCGCCCGCCGCCCGCTCTCACGCTCTTCTTCGTCCGCAAGCTACCGGCTTCTCCCTCGGCAACCGCTGGATCTCCGCCCTCGACCTCGCCGCCGTCGGTCCGATCCCTGTGGCCTCCTTCACCGAAGCTCCTTCTGCAAGCGCTAACGTCTTCTTGGACTCTGCCTTACAACTCGGCCAACCCCATGGACCTATCGGCTCTACGTGAGGATTTTCTACGGGCGAAGGACGTCTACCGTGAAGCCAAGAAATCCCTCCAGCGGGCTACGGCCACTCTTTCCCCAGCCCGTAACTCTCCCTTGGACCTGTCGTCCAACTCTTCCCGAATTGGTCGAAGTGTCTCCCGCAGCGATGTCCGGCACATCGTCCAGGAAACGGTCCGTATGATGCAAGACAATCCCATGCCGCCTCCCTCCTGCACGTCGTCTGCCAGACACGCCCGCACGCAAGCATGGATCACTTCCACCTCCAGCCGTGACTCGGCCAAGCGCGGCTCGACGCCGCCCGCCGGCAGCCAGAAGAGAGACAAGTCATCTTCTCCCTCTCATCCGCAAGCTCCCTCTTCTGCCGTCCCCTCGGCAACTACCGTAGCTCCGCAGCCAGCCATCCCTCCCTCGTCCGGCAAGAAGATCCACTTCCCAGACGACGCCGCCGAGGACCAGGTCTTCCCACTAGCTGCGCTTCTCAAGACGGTCGAAGAAACCATTCCCGACTGCTTTCTCTTCAAGCCCTCACAATCATCTGACGTTCCGGCTGTCAACCGTGGGCTGAAAACTGGCTTCGGCTTTGCCCTCAGAGACAGACAACAAACCCCGCAACCTCCTCGGGCAATCCACCACGCTGCTAACCTGCCTCCTCCGCAATGAAGGCTCCCTACTCGGCAAGGGCGTTCCTCTCGTCCTCGACAAGGAACCCACCTCCACCCCGTCCAGGCCGTGAAAGCAGTTTCTTTCGTCCGTTAGGCGACGGCGCCACAAACCCGAACAATTTCGTAACCTACCCGGAATGCGAATTCTCATGCAGTGAAGTGAAGATGGATTTCGGCACCGCTCTTTCCATCCCGAAGAAAGCTGACATCCCAACGAACGACAAATGTCTCCGGCTAAGCCTATGTGCCGCTTCCCAAGGCGACGTCCTCAACACTGCGGTGAATGCCCTATGCGAAAAATTATCCTCGGACGCAAGCCCCGAAGAAATACGCAATCTTTCGTCCCTGGTAATGCAGCTCTTTCAGAAGGCGAGTTTCGCCACGTATCACTCCATCAACTGGGCTACGCGAGCCCTCTTCAACAACACTCTTCTCCTCCGGGCCATTGCTCTTTCGTCCGCAAACAACCTCAACGTCTCCACGATGCACCGGCTCCGCAACCAGCCCATCCACGAGTCGGACACGCTCTTCCGGGGCCTCATCCCGACTCTCGCTCCTCACCTTGACATCCCTAAAAAACCCAAGCCATACAAGCAAGCCTCTTCTTCCTTTCGTACGGCTTCAAAGAATAGACAACCCTACCCTCGTCCTCTCCTGGACAACCGGGATATGACGCCGGCTCTCTCTCAGTCCCAGCGTCAAAATGACTTTCGTCCGAAAAACCCGCAGCCCTTTCGGACCGACCAGCCTCGCTCTCGTCCCGCCCAGCGCAACCAGAAGCGAGCCGCCACTCCAGACCGACGTAGCCGCCACTCGTCACCAGGCGGCAAATCCAACTTTCGTAAGAGCCAACAATGACGCCCCCACCCATCCTGTCTTCCAGTCGGTGCAAGATTACAACTTTTTCTCCCAGCTTGGTTACAACTAACAAAGAACCCAGAAGTTCTCTCCATCATCTGACTCGGCTTTCGTCCGAATTTCCTGTCAAAACCGCCGCTCCTTCCCTCACCACCATGGGAATTCTCCCCACCGTCAACACCACAACTTTCGTTCTAAGTCTCAGAACTTCTGCGGAAGGAGGCGATAAGGGAATGCCACAAGCCAAGCCCGGGCTTCTACAGCTCCATCTTCACTCGACCAAAGAAGTCAGGAGGCTCCCGGTTGATCTTCAACATGAAACCACTCAACAGATACATCTCAAACGACCATTTCAAAATGGAAACCCTCGAATTCATCTGTCTTTCGTTCAAACAAAACGACTGGACAGTTTCGATAGACCTAGAAGACGCTTATCTCCATATCCCACTCCATCCGACCATCACGCACCTCTTTCGGTTCATCTACGACCAAAAGGTCTACGAATTCCGTTGCCTTCCCTTCGGCCTGAATGCAGCCCCCAGAATTTTCACATTGATTCTCAAACCTATATTGGCTCACCTACACCAAAACGGAATCCAAGCCAAGGCCTACCTGGACGACTGGGCCCTCAACAACCCGGACCCTCTCACGCTACAACGAAACATGGACAAGACCATTTCTTTTCTAAACCAACTGGGCTTCGGAGTAAACTACTCGAAATCCCGCCTTATACCAGCCCAAATCTTCACCTTCCTGGGAGCCGCTTTCTACCTCCGCACAGCAAGGATTGCCCCCTCCCCGGAGCGAATAGAAGATCTCCTTCTCCACACCCGTCTCTTTCGGTCGAAAACAAGTTTTTCTCCTCGGGAGCTAAACTCCCTCACCGGGAAGATGGACGCAATGGCAAACCTCGTCCCCTACGGCTGATGGATGGTAAGACCACTTCACCACCACCGCATAGACAACCGCGCAATCAATCAGGACCACCCAGACGAGCAAGTCCCCTTCAGTCCCGACTTTCCTCTAGACTCCCTCCTTTGGTGGTCAGATGTCGCCAACCTCACGAAAACCCAACCTCTTCACGAACCACATCCCGAGCTGCTCCTCTTCACGGACGCTTCGAGAACCGGCTGGGGTGCCCATCTTGGCACGCAAGAAACCTCAGGCCTTTGGCCGTCAACCTGCACGGATCACATCAACTCCCTCGAGCTTCGGACAATTTTACTCGCTCTACATCACTTCCTTCCCAAAATCAAGGGGAAAACAATACAAGTCCAGTCCGACAACACATCTGCCCTGGTCTACATAAGGAAAGAAGGAGCGAAATCCAGATCACTTCACCACCTAACATCGCAAATATTCAACCTCTGCATACCGCACAACATCACACTCCTACCTCTCCACATCCTAGGCAACAGGAATGTGATTGCCGACTCCCTGTCACGCCAGAAACCACCGACAGGCGAATTGTGCCTCAAGAAATCCATCTGCGAATCTCTTCACCATCTGGGGCACTCCGATGATAGACCTGTTTGCCACGAGGCACAATGCCAGACTTCCCCTCTACATAAGTCCGATCCCGGACGAAACAGCAGTAGCAGTAGACGCCCTAACGTTCCTTGGCACAACCTGTTCGCCTACCTCTTCCCCCCCTTCAAACTCCTCCCTCAAGTTCTTCGAAAAATACAAAAAAGCCAGAGCTTGTTCCTGCTCATAGCCCCCCTCTGGCCATCGGCAGCATGGTTCCCACTACTTCTAGAACTTCTAGTCGACATTCCAAGAAGTCTACCTCCTCAACCAGATCTTCTGTCCGAACAGAAAGGAACAAAGCTACACCCGAATGTATCCAACCTCAACCTACACGGGTGGCTACTATCATCAAACTCCTCAAAAAGGCTGGAATTCATCAAGAAGAGTCCGACCGCATTGCCTCAAAGGCTACAAGAGATTCCACTAATCGAATGTATTACAGCCACTGGTCAAAATGGATTCGTTGGTGTATCACAAAACCAGCTAATCCTATCAACCCACCTCTTCCCACCCTCCTAAACTTCTTCAGAGACTTGTTCAACATCGACAAACTCAAAGGCTCTACAATCCTAGTCTACCGTTCTGCTTTAAACACTGTTTTCAAAGCCGCCAACAACACGAACCTACTTGACGACTACCGAATCTCAGCCCTCCTTCGCTCATACGAAAATGAAAGACCCACTACCAGAAGATCGATAACAGACTGGGACCTTTCACTCGTCCTCCAGTCCCTAATGGGCGAACCACATGAACCCTTACAGGACACCTCCCTTCACCTCATGACCCGCAAGACGGTCTTTCTCGTGACGTTAACTGCCAGCCTTCGCTGTTCTGAAATCCAAGCCCTCTCAGCAGACCCTGCATACTGATCTTTGGCCCCAACTTTTCCTCCGTCACCCTATACCCAAGGTCAACATTCAGAGCTTGGAACCACCGAAACCAATCACCTTTCCAGCTCTAACCACCCTAGTTGGAAACGAACCGGAACGTCTTCTGTGTCCAGTCAGAGCCTTACGCTTCTACTTAGCCCGGACACGTCATGAAGACATCCGTCGTGGAAGAAACCAACTCTTCCTCCCAGTCGATCCCCAATCTGGTGAAACATCACCAGCCATGGTATCAAGATGGATTAAGAAAACGATCGAAGCAGCCTACGAAAAAACTCCGAATGAGAGCATGAGAGTGACGGCGCACAAAGTGAGAACTGTCTCCACATCATGGGCCCATCACAACGCCGTCCCAATAGAAGAGATCCTGGCAGCAGCATCCTGGCGCCACCAGACTAACTTCACCTCCCACTACCTGAGGGATATGTCAAAAGAAGAATCAGGACTACACCGGCTGGGACCGATCGTCGCAGCCAGGACCGTGGTCAACCCCCCATTAAGCACTCAGAACACAGAAGCAAGCCATCCAGAAGGAAGCAAGACCCAAACAACGGTCCTTTTCAGGGCCACCAAATCCTACGAAAGAGACCAACCTCCTGTTATCACCCGTTCTGAATAAAGTGCAAATTTTTTCTCTTCCAGATAAAAAGTTTTGGGGGGAACGCCTGCTTGCACCCCGGGGCGCCCGTCAGGACGGTGCCCGCCACCGAAAGTGACGAGGTCTACGATAATGCTAAATTATCAGGTTAAGATGTTTTGGCAACAAAGAAAGAACATTTTGCCGGCCCCCAGCCGGCTAAAAATGGTTTCTTTGTGCCTAAAACATACTTAACCTAACTCCCGCCCTGCCTCCCCTCTCGAGTCACCGCCTGACATATTGAGAGTAAAATGAATGCCGATAGCGTGCACGCTGCCGCTTTTATAAGGGAGGACTGCCGCGCACATGCACGGTAGGGGACATGCAAGCAGGCGGCTGCGCACCGGAAGAAACCTCCATGTTTTTTTTTTTTTTTTTTTTTTTTTTTTTTTTTTGTGAATAGCCAGGGATTCCAGAAATTAAGTAAGCATTTTTAGCCGGCTGGGGGCCGGCAAAATGTTCTTATTTAATTTCTGGAATCCCTGGCTATTCACGGGTGCAGAATATGCCAGAATGCTAGAACGAGGTTCGCGGGAAATTTCAGGGAACTGGAAATTCACTAAAAAATGGCTTGCCTACACGGTGAAAGGCTGGCGAAATTAAAAAAATCTGTAGGAAAATTGTTTGGTAAATTTTGTCCAGTAAGAATTTTATGCACCCCTGTTATTTAACATCACGTTCGAGAGAATGCTGTGTGGATGGATGTCCTGGGACCTTCAAATCCAGCTATTCCGTTTCTGCTGCGAAACGAGTTAAGGGAGCTTCTAAGGAAGAAGTTGAAGACCAGCCTTACAATAATATTGGTGGCTCCGTCGAACCACCGAAGGTCGAAAACTGGCCTCACAAATATCGGAGGCCTCGTTGAACCGCCAAAATTCTAATGACGCTAGGGCTTGATTAAGTGATGTCGTAAAGAAGTCGAAAAAGTGCGTGATGAAGATGGTCGACTGTGTTTTGACATCTCCAGCATCAGAGACCATTGAAAATTCGCTAAGACTGGATTTTTAAACTTGGTAACTTTGGAAATTATGCGTATAATTTAAAATTAAACAAAAAAAAATTCTTGTTTGGTTAGTGGTTACCTGCCGATGTAGACTTGGTGTACCTCAAATTTGTTACCGGCCTAGTCTTGTATGTAACTTTAGAAATCTTGTTGTTTTTTCCCCTTGTTTATGAAATTACTACAGTAGACTCTCGATATAACGAACCTGACAATAGACTCTCGATATAACGAACCTTCAAATAAGGAATCCCTATCCTTTAACAAACTCGTTTTTCACAAGTTAGTTGGCCACCTCTGTTTGTGATGGTGAAAACACCTTTATATAAAGAACCTCTGTATGAGGAGCAGCCCCTTATCAAAAACCCCTTTTCAGTGCTGTGCAGGTCTTTTTACATGCTGAAAAACCATCCTTATAAGGAACTAATTTACAAAACATTGTGTTGACCAAGAATTCAATGAATTTATCAGATAACGAAAAAGGCAAACCTTCAACCGAAAATTGAAACATTTTCACAGAACACTGTAAAACTTAAGTTTATGCACACTGTCCTTTCAGTACAATAAGAAACCCGCTATGGTCCTATAGTTCAATTTTATTTGTCATGTGTTACACTCTGTATAAGGAACTTATAATCACTTCACTCACAGTTTGCTGTAAAGGAACCTTCTCTATAGGGGACTCGTGTGTAAAGAACCATTTCTTGGTTCACGAGGTTCATTGTAAAGATAGCCTACTGCAAAATGCTTCCTTGATGTAAAATTAGCAACCTAGTTGATGAGAATTTCTATGATTGTTTTTAACGGTTTATTTTCCTTAACTATTGTTTTCCAGATCTTATGGATGGTGCCCGTGTCGATAGTCGCATTATCGAGGTGTTCCCCCAGGTAGCTTAGCTGGCCCATTCGATCCATTTGTAGCTGCCTTTGTTTCCGACGAATTCTAGTTTGATTATGGCCGTTCATCTTTCTCGACGAAAATCTCGTTCAAAGGAAGTTGGTGCGATTCCATTTGGTCGTGGCTTGAATTGACTGACGGAACTGTTCCTTTATGCTATCATCGCTAAATTTGGTCAACCTCTGTGCGTGACCTTCGTTTGTCACTTTTCCCGCCATGGTCGAGTCTCGCCTCACTATTTGACATTTTGCCAGCGTTAGGTAATAAGTATTCATGCTAGGCCACTGCAGTACAATGGTTGAACAGTGAAACATGTCCTTCGTTCATTCGGTGTATTCATATAAGTGTCATGTAATCGTTCAGTAGCATCCAGTAGTTGCCAAGTGGCAGCGTTGGTTTAGTTCACGTCAGTAATTGTTTGGTTCGAAGCAATATCTGGACCGTAATCATCTGCGTAAAGCCATTTTTTATCTGTATGTTAAATAATTACAGTGTTTTAATGCAAACGTGGGATGTGACGTGTGTGTGCCCATCTTGGTTGGATTCTTTATACAATCAGTATGGTTATTATTTTTTTTTTTGTCTTGCGTCACTCGTATTCTATACACGCTGTTCGATTGGGTTGTCCATTTTTATTACATGTTTTCTTTGAAATTTCACATTCAACCTGCGGCTCCGAATTTGGTGTTGTAGGCTTTGTTTCATGAATAAATTTTTAAGTCATAATTTCTTGTGTATGTGATAACTGGTTTTAATCCATTTGTTCCCTGCCTAGACTAATATTACAAGTTATATTTCATTTGATGTTTTCTAAAACATTAGGTGGGGGATCAGAATTTTTCACAATCTTAACGGATTTCTGACCTATTGCGCAAGTAGAACAAGTACATGCATAACAAAAGTAGGTAAAAGTTTTGACTACCAGCATAGACAGGAGAACTATCTGGACGTTTGCCTTGAAGTATTTTGTACATCTCGAAAATTTTGGGACTTCCCGAGTCTAGTGTACATGCCTGGTCCAGCATCTCGTAGAAAGTGGATAATTGTTGTAGTTTATTTCTCCTGATAGCAAATGTTACTAGACGAGTCAGCCAATTTTGTTACTACACATAGCTTTTGGTTTCAAATCGCAGTGATCGCTATTATTTCTACAAAATTCCCAATGCATGTATTTATTCTACCGTGTTCATTTCACTATTTGTCCCCTTTTGGCAACATCTCGTGTGTCGGTCTTGCACGACTCTTGTTTTGTCCGATGATTGAGACATAACAAATGCAGCAACAGTTTCCGAAAGCCTTGAATTGTGCAATTTTGACATGAATTGGATTGAGGACTGCAGATCTGTTTTACGTAAGCCTCAGTACAGTTTGTATTGTTACCGTGCACGGAAAAGAGTAAACCAGTGCTCATCCAGTGCACGGCCGTTGCTTGTGTGAAAATTGTCGATTTAATATTCAAAGCCAATGTCCACAAGCTCGAAATTGGCATAAACTTTGGTGTTTCACCAGTTCGAATTTTTACGTGAGATTTTTATCAACTTCTGTGAAGAGGTTCTCAAGAAAATTCGTTGCAAGGAGAGCTAAAAATGTGGCTCCTATTGGGGCTTGTGGAGAAATTGCATCCTGATAGTGTTGATCCAATAGGTTAACTTAGTCGGCAGAAGTTTTATTTTTTTAACCTATTAGTTTATAAGTTTGAATAATTATTGTAATGTTGTTGGTTGAATTGGACTGCTTGTCTGTTCTGAAGTTCAGATAAGTTGCTATCATTCAATAGCCTAACTAGGTTTGCTGCAGCTGAGATGCTTACAGACTTGGAAACGTTAAGTTGCGTATTGGTAAAGTAATGTGTACCTGAAAGGGTGTAGCATCGTTGAGTAAGGTTAAGGTGCACATATCTATCTGCTCAGTCAGAAGGATATTTCCAGCCAGTCTGATTGTGGCCCATTGTAAGGTTGGTTTGTTGTGTTTCATTACTAGGAACATAAATTCATTATTACATATCTAATAAAGAATTGGGTAGCACAAGTTTTTCATTGCTGATCCTAAATTGCTACTACGGAACTCCGACCGTCAACCTGGAATGTTGTTTTACTCTTATCTAGTGAACTCACTTGTTCAAAATTTTGTTGTCCATTGTTTTGAGCTATTATGCTACCTTGATTGGAAAATTGAGAACTGGTATGCTAATTTGCAAGTGTTCAACACACTAAACAGTTGGCTCAAAGAACTTGCGAAATACTAATTCGCCATGATGTTAAGAATACCGTACTTTTTTCTTATAGGTGTAGTTGGAACACTTGTTCATTTCTTTGCCCAGCTCCTACAAATTAATTGGACTTGTTAAGCCAGAAAAAATGATTTTTGATTGTTACACGTCTTTTTCAAAAGAAACTGCGTTTGTTTCTAACGTTATTGGGTTGCATGGATTAGCATTGCTAACCTGAATGTAAGAATTTCCCATGAGTACAAAACCTGGCTTCTTTGTTTGGTCTGAATTTCATCGAGCCTGTCGATGCACAATGTTAATAATCATCTTGGAATTCTGTTTTATGGATTTTGAATTCCTCAAAAAATCTATCTGATCTGCAATATTCACTGGACGACAAATTTTAAACAGCTAAGTGATTCTGATGTGTCATTAGCTGCTTTTATCTTTTAACACATTCCGTGCCTGTTATGTTCACAGGGTTCGTACGGGTACAAAAGGAATCACTTGGAAAAAAAAGTCACTACTGGAATTCACTTGAATTTAATTTTTATACCGGAATACTTAATTACGAGAAATTAAAGTGTGTCCTCTCTTGTACAACATTTTTCGGAAATAGTTGTCAACGTTTTAGTTCGTTATGTTTATATTGGTTAATTAAACGCCTGTGTGTTAGCAGTGAGTTTAAATTCTGTGTTTGCCGACATTATAGCACTTCTGGTTTTGCATGTTGCGTCCCCACTACTTGCTGTACCGACATCATTAAAATGATGGTGTCCTGTTCTGGAACTCGCTGGGTTGCTCTCCAGCTGATTATCTTCTCCCCGGTTTTTTTTTTCTGGATGTGCTATTCGGTACCAGAGTCCAAGGGATTTTTGTTTCGGGGAGTGGGAAGGGGATGAGGAATGTTAATCGAAAGCATAGCTTAACACACAATTTTGTAACCAGTAAGTAATTTTGCTGGTATTGTCCAAGCAAAATATACTAATAAAAACTTTGCTAAGAAAATTAAATAAAAAAAACTAAATTGCCTGCTATACGAGCCACATGGTCATTTTGGGCCATTCTAAAGTAGGAGTGTGCGAACCTCGAAATTTCGTGTCGATTTAGAGTTGACGTGTGTAAACTCGACTCGGTCTGAAAACTCCAAACTCAATTTTTTCGTTGTTTTAAAACAAAATCGTTATTTTCTTTGATAAATCGTAGCAAAACTTATCATGCTTACTTAAATTCTGTAGCGTTTGATGCTTTAAAAAATGTGGAACAAGTTGTGTAGTTAATAGTTGCCATGCATGCCAAAAGGCCATGTGCTAAAATTGAAATCGCTCACAGCGTTAATCCGTTTCCATCCAAGTTGGTATTAGGAAGTGTGTTAGTGTTCCTGATAAAGGAAATTTATAAGAAACTACAGCATCATCTTCAAAAACTCGGCATTCTACTTGACATGAAAACGTTTAGCTCGCTCACCCCTACTATAAAGGTAATACAATGCGATTCCAGAATTGTGTGGTTAAAACTATTCCAAATAAACACACCATCACAGTGATTGGATGTGCTGTAATATATGTTGTTGAACGGCTATAGAAATTTGCTGGTGCTTGTCGATTCTAAATAGCCAGGAATTTCTTTTTAAAAGACGATTCTTCTCTGTTATGCGATAGTGTTGGCAATTTAGAAGCACTTTAATCCGTTTGTGGTACAGTCAATGATAGGTCATTATAGAATTATATATGATGGTATTCTAGCCAAAGTGGAAGTCAGCCGTTCAGAGAATGTGGTAACTACGTTTTATTTTTTACTCTTCTTGGGTGTGGGAATTGCATCATCTGCGGACTGGCTACTCTGAAGACCTCAAGAACCTTTGCTGGTATCAGGTTGTTCATTTGTGTTCTTGCATAGTAGTGTCAACCGTTTGCAATGATCAATTTTTGTTTTTTTGGCAATTAGGTGACATTTGGTTGTGGAATTATTTTTGTTGCTTGTGCATTGAGTTTTATTTCATTTAAGTTCTTACGGTTTTTCGTAGTTTTTGCAACACAAACACCTTGCCAAGAACATGCGTGCCGAAGTACTCTTATGGCAGAAATAATACTATTGACAAATATTGAGAAACTAACAGTATTTTTATTCTCATGGTTTTGTAGTGGTTCGTAACCCTCATCACTGCATTAGAAGAAATTGCTCCTTCAATTATTTATATGCAATTTAAGTGATATTTGATCGTGCATCGACTCATTTCAACAACTGGGTTCCTTCATTAAGCTGAATCGCACCAACTGTTAGATGCTAATCAATTTTATTTGATACTCCACTGGAACGCTGCTAAATTCGAACTGTAGTCTCGTGTTCTACATCAGCAGTGTTTTGCTGTTCTTCTTCAGTGTTGTTCTACAAATCACTGTTGGCACTCATTTTTTCCCGTGCAATATGCTTCATGGGGAAAAAAGATATTTAATCAATGTAAATGTAATGCACGATTAAAAATCTTGTCTGCAGAAACCGAAGGAATAACTTCAGTTCTAAAGAATGCCATCATCGACTCTCATCTGTGGTTCCAATGGCTTCCTATTTTGGTTATATTGGAAATGGCATTCTACGCAACTGGCCATTGGTTTCCTTTTGTGTGATTTAAATTATTCTGATCAGCAAATTCTTATTGAAGAAAACAGCAGCTTTGCAATCCTGTATTTTCCTTCGATTTGTTTTCAGCGAGTATTAGTTACCTCACTTTTTGTCTTAAGTTTAAAAGGTTTGTGCCCCTTTCCTTTTCTTGATAAGTCTGATGGCATCTATTCTGAGGAGCCCCGAGTTTGTAAGTAAAGGTTCATACTCTTAAAAGCCTGGCTGGATAGGATGGGTCCATTGCGACGTAAGTATTGTGTTCATTAAGAAAGTGGTAAGTTTTGAAAGTGTGTTTGTAGTATTAAATTAATATGCATAATAAATTGACATTGTTTTTCTGTAAAATTCAGCGCATAATAAAATTGTCTAATAATACATGTAACAAAAGTGATTATATAAAAAAAAAATTCAAGTATTCAGTGATACATATCAAGTGTCATTTTGTTGACGAACTGTTGTACCGTAAACCGTGTATTAGACGCCCATGGGTTTATCTAGTTAACCCTTTTAGGTCCAACAGCATATTTGTTGTTCACTGCAAAAGAGACCACGGCTAAAACATGGCTGCCATAAATTTATTACATGTCTCAGTAAAATAAATCTTAGTAAAGTTAACTATGCGATCTCCGTAGGGATGTGCGATACTCGAAAAATTCGACCCGAGCCGAGTATGAAACTTTTACTCAAACTCGGCTCGCTGCTCGTGTCCATACTCGAAAAACTCTAATCCGGCAAAAATGTGATAACTTTGTCAATTTTTGACTGATTTTGACATTCCAATATACCAAATCGATCGTCTCGAGAGCTTTCCAGGGGTGCAGATTAAAAGTCAATAGCTCAAACCATTTTCAAGTTATATCCTTAAAACTGGAAAACTATGACCCAAACAGTCAACTAAGCACCATCTTTGTTCCTATTATCTAAACAGGGAAAATTGCGAACAAAATATTTCCATCAAATACTTGAACTTGGCTCGATACTCGATTCTTCTGTTGCAAACTCGGCTCGACTCGAATTAAAATTGTTCTACTCGCACATCCCTAGATCTCCGGGTATAAAAAATTGCAGATGTAATAATTATACTGTAAATTATTGTACAAAAATATACTGGAGACTATCTTATTACATTTTCATAATTGAAAAAAAATAAGTTACAAGTTTGACTACGTAAATGCACTTAAAAAATATTCAACTTTCAGTACCTAGGTAGACCTTGAAATAATAACATCCACTGGTTATTTTTCCATTATAGTATCAATACCGTACACGTAGTTAAGTTTTTTCTCAGTATTCACGATAGTTAAAAGCATACGTTTACAGCCGCTATCGCGCTCCTAGCCAGCTGTCGGTAAGAGAAGCGCAACTGCTAGCTCCAATGGCTTTGACCGTGACTCATTTCATGTGACGTCACTTAAGACTGGGCCTCTTCGCGATCAATGGTCACGTGCCACGAAGGAACCAATCGCAGCTCGCGATTCTGACTGAGGTTCAAAAAGGTCGTTGAATGGAGCAGTTTATTCGAAGAACAATGACAGAGACGTTGAAGTTCATGAAGTCATTCAAAGCAGGCGTAGAAGCGGCGGCGGGGATTCCCAGCTTTCTAACGCAACCAAGATGGCGGCCATGCATTGTTGTGGCTTGAACGAAGGGCTATTTTCAGCAAACAAAAGCTATTTTAGCATCAGTTTTGAAAAGCTCTGGACTGAAGTAAGTTTTGAAAATAGATTTTTGTTTTTACGCCCACTCCTTCGATTTCAGCCAAATTAACCTCTTTAGGTCCAAACTACGATATATCGTCCCATCAAAACCGTGTCTAAAACGCCCGACGAACGAAATATCGTCGCTGCCATCTGTGGTAGTGCCATCAACAAAACATCAATAAGGTAATTAAAGATTATACTGAATTACATAAACCGAAAAATATACTTTCCAAAATACCTAATTTAATCGGAATTATACCTCTTGTGTGTGTATTTTGAATTTATCTTCTGCAGCGGGGCTTTGAACTGAAGCGACGATATTTCGTTCGTCGGGGGTTTTGGACACGGTTTTGTTGGGACGATATATCGTCGTTTGGACCTAAAGGGGATAATTTGGCTGAAATTGAAGGAGTGGGCATAAAAACAAAAATGTATTTTCTAAACTTCAGTACAGGGCGTGAGTTTTCTCTTTCATGAAAAAGTCTGCGATTCATGTAGGTGATTTGGTTTCAATCACGCATTAACGCAATGTCTTTGTTTTAATTTATTCACAAATCCAGCTTATTGTATGGTCTCAACTTCAAAATGTAATATAATTCAGTTAAAAAACTGAAATCCAACATCTAAAACAAACCTCTGTACCGACAAGCTTCAATGCGATACACCATTTGGCGGCCATATTGCTAACAGGAGAGAGTAGTCACTCGTCGCCTTCCTGGACCGACCGACCGTTCATTTTCTGTTCTGGATGAAGCGATCTACGCGTCCTGGAAAATTGCTGCAAAAGCATTCCCGTTCGTAAATCGCAGATAAAACGGTAATTTTGTTAAATACAGTCGGCATATACCCTGTTTACGTTTTGTACGCTTAGATTTCAAAGTAAAGGATATTTACCGTTCCAATATCCTTGCAAATTTTCGACAGTCAGATTTTCTGGAGTTGGAGGGGCTCAGAACGACTGTCTTCATCAGGCTACCTCATCACCGCTTACTTCGTCGTGAACGTTCGTCTGCTTTCGTTCGTCTGCTGCTATCGTTCGTTGAAATGCGGCGCGAGGCCATAGCCTCCGTAACTTGCAGGCCAGCGCACCATTTCTCCCGCAGCAACTTATTAAACTCTCCTCTCATCAGGAACTGAATGTTTGGGTTTGACGGTCCCTGGCTATTCATCAGCACAGCCTTCTCTCGGCTGTGATGTTGAATAGCCAGGGATTCTAGGCTACTCAGATGCACATCATTGTTAGAGTTGGACTTGAGGAGTGTCACAGTGCCTTCCCAGTTGATTTGGTGTCTAGTTTCCTTGTGGTGGACTGCTATGCCATTAGTTACAACCTCATTCCTGGTGTCCGCCATGTGCTGCTTGACTCACGTACGTATACCTTTTCTTGTCGCTGCCACATAAATGGCATCACAATCCCCACATGGAACTCGGTAAACTCCTTCACAGGTGTTTTTTATGTGCTCAGGGCTTCGTCTTCTTGCTCACTGGCTTCACTTTTTCTTGTTACGGCATCAGGATAGGCATGCTTTTTCATCAGGTGATCCTTCAGGCCCTTTGCGTTTTTGACGTATGATGTAAAACCATTTTTCCTAAGCACACCTTGAACTTTGTCTGTGATGCCTTCCATATATGTAACTGCCACTCTTGGTCCTTCTTCCTTATCCTTATTTTTGTGTTGGTGGTCTGCCTTCCATACTCCAGCTTTCTTCATGCCTACTGCTCGACTAATCATTCGGTTCAGGCACCCGGGTGGATAGCCTAACTCAACAAACTTTCCTTTGGTCTCATACAGATGTTTCCTTGCTACGTTTAGGCTCGCCGAGTTTTGCACCATTCTGATGAAATTCTGGGCAATAGCTTTTAACTGGCCTACCGGGTGCCCTGAGTTGTAGGGGATACTCCTACCTGTTGTCGGTTTTCGGTAAGGCTGGTAAACAATCTTGCCGCTCCCCGTTCTCTCCAGTACGACATCTAAAAACGGTAGTTTATTTTTCACTTCTTCTTCATACGTGAAGCTAAGATCCTCGGTCCACGCGTTTAGCACCCGTTACACATTGGCAGACTGCCCTTTCTTCTGTATGGAAATAGCGTCATCCACAAACCTCCTCCACAGCTTCATTTCAGGAAAGGATTTAACAATAAAGGCGTCAAGGTGCTGGAGCACCATTTCAGCGACCACCGATGAGCACGAGTACCCCATCGGAGTACCCTTGGTTTGCCAAAACATGACTCCTTCATATTCTACGTAAATGTGCGCAAGGAGTGCCTTAAGTAATGCCCTGTCCTTCTCGTACACTTCATCAGGAACTCCAGTTATCTTGGCTGAGAGGGCCAGCATTCTTAAAATGAGTCGGTGCGTTAGGCTTGGAAAAGGTTTTTCCACGTCGTACGACACCAGAATTTCATCTTCTTCGACCTTGATATTTTCAACTTCTAGTAGCAGATCAGTAGTTTTCATTATCCTACAGGGGGACACAACATACTTTTTAAGCCGATCTGCTTCCAAGCAATCCAACTTTTGCCCCGGGCTGCCTCTCGCTGAAGTAATTAACCTCAAGGGTGAACCTTCTTTATGCGTCTTGATCTGTGCAAAAATCTGCGGAAGCTTTTGTGGCAGACAAGGTTTAACCCAATGATGCCTAACCCTCCTCCTGCATGAAAGTGTCATTCTTCCTGAGCATTCTGAACAAGATGTAAACACCTCGTACAAGCAAGTTTTCAAACTGGTAGTTTGAGCCTTTCACAGTAGCTATCTCAACAAGTAAATACACCATTAAAAAGAGGAAAAAACAGGCTACACAACAGGCTAAGTTTCAGCTATGTGGTTACACAAACAGTGGTGGTAAAAAAATCGTAAAGTTGTAAAAGTGGAAACGCTGAGGAAAAAAAATACAGAAAATGTATTTTCATTCCACTTTTTGACCAACTTAGTCTGCAGTAAGGATATGTTTTGTTTTTGCCATGCTAATCTGTGATGTTCCAGCTTTATGTAGACACCAAAACTGAAAAAAAAATATGCACTAGTTCTCCCCAAAAAAAATAAAAGAAATTTGCCTGACCTTCACTAAGCAAGTACACTTGCCTATTTACTTATTGGCTGGCTGCTCTGCACTGCTCACTCCTCTTCACTCATAGCTGCCCCTGCTTAGACTTACCTACAGCTGAGTACATGCATCTCCACATTCAAACTCAGACTTCATGATAAACTTCATAAAGTGTACTTATGACATGAATAAAAGAAATTTGTGTGTCATTGGTGGAAAAAGGAATTTTGTGTGCAGTGTGCTAATATCAATTTGTTGTATTGCGCTTCTGAATTGAAGTAAGTAGGCCAATGCAACAGTTGCACTGTTTTACAAATACTTCAGTGAAGTACACAGTAGGCCTAATTTTTAAAATACTGTATCAATTATTTGTGTGACTGTGATGTGGAATTTACACAAACACAGCTAAACAAGAATTTTCGTGGTTAGGGTTATAACCACAGGAAATGCTGTAATATGTTAGTGAAGTGCATTGCAGGTCTGCACTCATGAAGAAAAATGCCAAGTGCTTTTTTAGTCTTATACAATTTGGTAGCTAGGTAAAAAAAAATAGAAAATGCTAGAATAAGCTTGAAGCACATAGAACTGAACTCATGAATACAAATGCCAAATGGGTTTAGTTCTTTTTAGGCCAATAAATTTGGTAGCTAAGGGGAAAAAAGAACATAGTGCTGCAATAAGTTAGGCTACTTGCAGATCTGCACTTATGAATGCCAATGGTTTTTAGACCTATAACATATGGTAACTAGGGAAAAATTCAGAAAATGCTGTAATAAGCACACTTAGCACTCATGAATTGTTTTCTGCCCACACTTTTTTCATGTATTTGAATTAGGCCTACTGTACACTATGCATTTGTATTCACGAGTACAGACCTGCAATGTGCTTTACTAACTTTAGGCCTATTACAGTATTTACTGTTTTTTTTTTTATAAGCTACCAAATTTTATAGGCGTAAAAACCAATTGGCAGTTGCCAATGGTTTTTAGGCCTAGGCTATGCAATTTGGTATCCTGGGGGAAAAAACTTCACAAATTTGGTTTTTGCATGGCATGGAATAGGCCTAAGATTTAAAAAAAAATACCTACATGTAAGTAGGCTAAGAATTTTCATGCTTTGTGTTACTACGGTACGCAGTAACACGAAGCATAAAAATTCTTAGCCTGCTTACATGTAAGTAATTTTTTTCCCGGCTTTTTATTTTTTAGTGGTCCATGCCTCCTGCCCGCATGTACCAATACAGATCCACCACAGAATATCTGGCCTCAAATCTATTTAGGGTTATTTCTGCAATTTTTGTTTATCAATTGTTTATTACTTCACGCAGCATAGACTAAAGGTCTATTTAGTTTGTTTTTTTAGTGGTCCATGCCTCCTACCCGCGTGTACCAATCCAGATCCTACGACAGAATATCTGGCCTCAAATCTATTTAGGGTTATTTCTGCAATTTTTATTTATTTATTTATAAATTGACGACTGCGCTAGCTCCAAGCCAGGAATACCAGTCGCCAATTTGCAGGAAAAGAACACTTTATTTATTATTTATTAATTGACGACTGCGCTAGCACCAGGAATACCAGTCGCCAATTTGCAGGAAAACAACACTTAATTTATTATTTATTAATTGACGACTGCGCTAGCACCAGGAATACCAGTCGCCAATTTTTTGAAGAAAAAATACATAATTTATTATTTATCAGCGATGACGGCACTGCTTGTGCAGGAATCCTGTCGCCACTTTTTAGAAAAAAAATATATTTAAAATCAATTAACGACGGCACTGTGCTTGCACAGGAATTCTGTAGCAAATTTCTTCTGCAGTTTAGTTAGGCTATTGGCTAGGGTTGCAAAACTTTGTGGATCTGGAAAAAAAAAGCTGGAAAAGTGACCGTGTGGCGATTCAGACCTATTAGGCTAGAAAAAAAGGTAGGCCTAGGCCTCTGTTTTCCTTGTGTCATTACGTGGAGTTGCAGCTCTGAAAGAAAATAGGCTATGCAAACGACCAAGCACAGGGAAAAAATACAGAAGATTTCACTTACCTTCTCCTAAAGTGAGTATACGTCCCTATTTACCTACTTAGGAGTGGCGCGTTGCTTCTTTCTCGCTGGTTCCTTGTGTGGTTTGGTGTGGTCGTCAAATTGATAATCAGCCATGTAGTGATATCTTCCATAACACGGAACTGGGCACATCCTAACTTGGCAAATCTTGCATCCAAACATGGTGTCGACTCTCTGAAGATGAACCTTGCAGGTGCTTGCTTTGTCGAATTTGATTGGCTCGTGGTTGAGTTGTCGGTCCGTTCGAACTTCTCCAGGTAGTGCTACAGCAGGGGAAAGAGTTCGGTATTTATGTTCTCTGTTGATCAGCTGAGTTAGTAGCTTGATACGGAATTCACGATGAGTGGGCGGTCTTGAATCGGCAGGTGCTGGGTTGGCTGCTATCCACAAAATGTGAGCATTTGCGATGCAGGCATCAACTAAGTAAAACATAACTTTGTTGGCCCATCTGAAACCCTTCAGTTTTCTTCTGTAGCACTTGATCTTCTTGTTTACAACATCTACACCACCCATGTTAGAGTTGTAGTCGCCAATGACTTTAGGTCTCGGTACATCTACGTGCTTCCATGATTTTGTCACTTTGTCTTTGACCAATCTCTTCACTGGAGCGGTGGAAAAGTCTGCGGGTACGGTAGAAAGTACGGTAACTGTTTTGGTGTCCTTCCATGTAACAGCTACCATTCCAGAGTTACTGCACTGACGAAAAAGTGAATCGCCTTTTTTCATCTTCTTGGTGTCCTTCTTGTTCACAATATCTTTTGGTACGTCCTTCCGGTTCGCCATGACGGTTCCACAACAGCTGACTCCTTGGTCCAGCAAATTCCTAAACAAAGTAGGGCTTGTGTAATAGCGATCCATGTAAACGTAGTGGTTATTTCCATAAAATGGCTCCAGTAGGTGGGTAACGACATCATACGTTGCTCCCATGTCTGTGGCTTCTTTTGCGGATTTCCCTGCGTATATTTCGACGTTCAGAATATACCCAGTTTTGGACTCGGCAACAACATACAGTTTCTGTCCCCAACGATCTGGCTTGTTTCGTAAAAACATTCTTGCAGGCATACGGGATTGTCCAGGAATCACAGATTCATCTAAAGCTAGATTCTGTTCAGGCCTATATGCACTTCTGAATCTGGGTATAGGGTGACGAAAAAGTAAACGAACCTTGTACATTTTATCGTAGTATGGGTCGTTTTTATTCGTAATTGCTTCTTGCTCGTCTGCATAGTGTAGATAACGAAGGATTTGTAAAAAACGGTCCCTTGCAAACACTTCACGAAATCCTGGCACATCCGTCAAAAAACACTCGTTGGACCAGTATTTTCGAATACTACCACGAATCTGCATCAATCCAAATCCAATTAAAATGCCAAAAACAGCTCTCAACTCGATCTCTGTCACGTGAACGAACTTCATCTTGTGTTTTCTTGGGTTTTCCGCAAATTTTCGGTCGTAGTTCAGATTTGTCAAATCACATCCGTTTCAAAAGTGCCGCCGTCAAAAAAATCTCGAGCGCACAAAGAGTTTACCGGTAAGGTCACAATCGGGCATCGGGCCGGGCCGTGGACCACGAAATTCCCTTTGTCTAACTTTTGCTTGATCGAATTCGTTACCCCAGTTCAAGTCGTGGTTTTGATGATCGTCGGATTCAAACGATTCGTCGGCCGATGAGTTGCTTTCCTGCGATGCTGCTGCTGCCCCATCGCCGATATTTTGATACGGCACGTCATTATTTTCTTCATTTTCGCTGCTACTACTGTCCCCAAGTGCACGGACATCGATGCAATCGTCTACACCACGTGGGTCGAAATCACTATCATCAGATTGACTTGTATATTCGTCATCTGATGGCGATTCAAACAATCTATATCCACGATTGCTTGCACTAGCCATTCTCACGATGTAATTTCGAACGAAAAATACAAACTTCTTACGAAACAATTCGGCAAAAATCGAAAAATGATCCGATTACGACGTGCGATATGGCGTTGGAAGGCTCAAAGCCCGCGTTTTCCAATGGCGTAACCGGAAGTGCGGTCGGGAGGTGCTGCCGCCGCACGGCGGGCGTGAAAGACAACAGCGCGCGAACTACTGAAAAATCCGTAGCTCGGCTGCGACGCGCGCGAGCTTCTCTACGGGAAAATCAGTAGTTCGGCGCTATTGGGTTAAGATCTTCTAACTCTGTTTTATTTAGATGGCATTCCTTTACCAACTGCCTGAGGCTAAGTAGTAGATCACCAGTGGGCCTATTTCCCTAGAATCCCTGGCTATTCAACACCACAGCCGAGATAAGGCTGTGCTGATGAATATCCATGGACCGTCAAACCCAAACATTCAGTTCCTGCTGAGAGAAGAGTTTAATAAGTTGCTGCGGGAGAAACGGTGCACTGGCGTGCAAGTTACGGAGGCTATGGCCTCGCGCCGCATTCCAACGAACGATAGCAGCAGACGAACGTTCCCGACGAAGTAAGCGGTGATGTGGTAGCCTGATGAAGACAGTCGTTCTGAGCCCGTCCAAATCCAGAAAATCTGACTGTCGAAAATTTGCAAGGATATTGGAACGGTAAATATCCTTTACTTTGAAATCTAAGCGTACAAAACGTAAACATGAACTCAAATTTTCAAAGTAAGCGATGTGACATATAAAAAAGCATATGCCCTAAACCTTTAACTCTTATTTCAAGATTATGACCTTTAAAGCAATTTAAGGGGGTGGGCTTAGCTCTGAGTGGGCATTCTAATAACTTGAGAAGGCACTGTTTTCTTTCAATTAGATCCTTGGTCTTATGATGGTAAATAACTTACGTTCCGGCTGTTCTCATTTCTGTCTTTATATTTATAGTTGCCAGTTTAATGATGTTGGTGCATAAAATATGATGCCAGTTTATTACTGCAAAACGAAAGGGCATCCCTGAACGGCTAATTACAACTAGTAGTTTCTTAATACGTTAGCGGCTGCTCCAGGGCAGGAACCAAGCCTGAGCATATGCCCGGGTAAAAATAACCACCCGGGCCCCTGTCCTGGTAAATATAAAAAATATTGTCATGTGGAAAGGTTTTCAACTACTGTATTGAGCCCTGTGCTGCACGCACAGCATTGCCCGCAATGCAACGGGGCGCTGATCGGAAGAGCTTTGCTACAGTAGTATGCTTACCTACATTGCACAGGCTAGTTGCCGGCGTCGGAGCAGTTCTCGCTGGTGGCTGACATGGTTGGTAAATAGTTGCTAATGTTGGTGGTGGTCAGGAACTCGAGACGGGAGACACGCCGGTAAGACAAAGTCACCTTGACGTAATGTGTTGACATTGACATAAAATGTCTAAGCAACAAACGCTTCCAAATTTATTGTAGTAGCTCCATCTCCTTTGGCACAATATAACGACGATTTTGCCTCGCCGCCACTCTTAATTATTGACAGTCCATGCGGTTTTTTTTAAATAAAACTTTAATTGCTTTTACATTAATTGCATGTGGTGTGCAATTAATGGAATACTGTGGCCACAGAAACATTGTAAACAATTAAGAGCATTGTAACATGCTTATGAAATTGTTGTATTGGATGTTCCCTTCCATCCATAAATACTTCCCTGTAATATGACTTTAATAATGTATTTATGCTCATGTTCATATATTAAGCTTAAAAGCTTACTTGACTCCTCACCAGGTTGCATTCCTGCTTGCTTCCTGGCAGGCATTACCACCCAGGCCAGCGTGGTCTAGTATCTTTGCTCTCGTGAAAATGTCCGGTTCATAAATATCTTGTTGGCGTTGGAAGTGTGCTTGTACGTTAATCTGTGCAAGGTTTGTCTTCAACCCACAGCAGAAGTTACGATTATAGACAAAAATTGCGTAGGCGTGGACCAGTAACTGTCATGTTGGCGTTCCTGTGATCTTAGGCTGGGGTTGTCAAAATTTAGAATTGACCCTAAAACAGGGGTATCGGTAAACTCTGGAAGTTTCTATGGTCACTGTATGCCTCCCCCACCCTCCCGTAGGATGGAGTTGTTTAGGCAGTAGGGTTTTCATGTTTCCCGTTTTGTTACGTAACAACTGTTAAGCTCTTCATTGACATACATAGCTACGTATGGTAAGCATAAAATCGTATGTATGGATGTTATGTATCATAAGCAATAGTTAAACCGTCACGAGTGTAGTTAAAATAGCTCAGCAAACTCCCCATTTTGTGGGCCGCGGACCAATCCAAGATGACTGGTATGATAGGAGTGGGAGTTTGATCTTGACGGTCAGGGGCGGACCATCAGGGTGTTCAGCTGAACACGGTCCCTGGCTGACGAGGGGCCCTGCAAGTGCACTGCACAGTACAAGATCAGAATGTAGAATTGCAGATGAATTTAAAGGAAAAAGCCATTTAGCCAATAGCCAGCAATTATCCCATTAAAAAAAACTACACAACTATTGGTTTAGCTGCACCATGAATTGGCAGCGTAGAGCAGAGCAGCCTTTGGTCTTGATTATCGCATAGGCTCTGAAGCTTCGATCCATCCCATTTGGCCTTGCAACAGCAGCTGCCAGCTTCAGCTTTCTGAATTTTGAGGAAACCTTAGGAGGAACCTTTCGAAGAAGAAAAACATTTTTTTCAAATTTTTATAATAGTAGTTCTATTGAATAGGGGTCGGGGAGGAGGGGAGGGCCATTTTTGATTAACTTGCACACGGGCCCGCATCGTACTTGTTCCGCCACTGTTGGCGGTGCCTGAGCCCTGTTCTTCCGATCCCACCCTCTTGCATGGGAACAGTGCGTTAGGTTGGATGCATTTTTCGCAGGTTTGCCATGGTAATCTGCTTGAAGTTCGTTGTCACCTGTTGTGTTGACACCAGCGGCGTGGGTGCGCTTTGGTTACCTAACGAAGATGTGACCTTGCATGTTAGTCATGGTACCCTGCAACGCACTTTTGCTGGGAAGTTTCAGGTGATGGTATCCAGCGTCGAGTGGACCCAGTGCTTTAAAGCTCTTTTCCTTGTGTTCATGGGGAGGTTAGAAGTGTTTGCACATTTGCCAGTGGATTGAAAAGGTTTCGTAGCTGTGTATACAGGAGCGCTGTCAGTGGAGAACACAGCTGGTGTTGGGACGTTCAGGATTTGAAGTTTGTCCCCCCCCCCCTCCACTCCTTGGGATCGGAACTTTAAGCGAACTGTCATTGTATGCTCGTTGGGTCCTCATCCCATTTGCCCCTTTGGAGGTTGTGGGCTGTGTATGTACCCTGCCCAGTTTATAGCTTGTTGCTTTAGGTGTTGGTACCTGCGGCCTGTGGCCGTTTTGGTTGGTGATAGATATTTGGGGATCACCAGTTCTACGTAGTTATACAGGGTGGTCCATAAAAACCGACGAGCAGAACCGTAAAGGGGCTTTCAAAACTGCCCGTTCTATTAGACATCTGACCCTGTGCGGTTCTGGAGGGTGCTAACCAAAGAGTTTGGACTTAGAAGATAGCTTTGCTGCCTGGTACAAGCCAAACCACCTCGGCTTTATGTTGTTTACGGCCGATCTAAGCCTATTCACATGTTTGGCAGTTTGTGATCAGTCCTGTCACCTTCCCCGAGGGTTTCCATAGTGCTTGGGAACGGAACTGGTCGGGACAGGAGGTGAAGTTATCACCAATTGTAAATGGAGTTTACGATGTGGACCTAATCCATAGATTCAGGCTATGTTTTGCACATAGGCTACACCTCCACCGTGGAAAAAAAAATTATGATAATAAGGTTGAACATTTAAATTTTGTAGACACTGCAACGTGATCACAATTAGCTCTCCCACTCCGAACACTAGATCGTGAGTGTCCGGCTGCATGGATGTAGGGTAAACAAAGTTGTTTTCCATTGCAGTCCCACTTTGTCGAGAATCTGTGCACTGAACCGGCAGTGTCGAAACACGACGATGCCGCCTTTGCCTGCAGTCTGGTAGAGTTTACCCAATCTTGTCGACTTGTCGTCGAACGCTCGATATTTTGAAACTTCCAAAACTCCCTCTTTCCCCTCGCTGGTCGACGTTGGTGCCCACCTGAGTGATGGCTGCCTCCGATCTCGAAAAAAATTTCCCACGATGCATTGCATATCTCCAATTGTGAGAGCTGCGTGCCGAACAAGTTGCTGCATTCCCACGTTCACACCGCTGTTGAGCAACCCGATTGGTTTTATTTTCTCACTAGCGCTGCACGAAAGCTGTTGAAATTCAGCCTATGCTGAGTGACGTCTCCCGTTAGAGAAGTGGCCGGTCTCCCTCGCTACTGCTATTGTTGGTGGCCATCTTGGTTTTCGCTGTTAACCATCAACGATCGGAAGTGCATCGAAGGCGCTGAGGCGTGATACTGCGATTTTCTTTTAGGAAAGAAACTCTGTGCAACCTCAACTGATGATGATTGTCCCAGACAGCTGCGTTCGTATCTGTTGGAGTCTTCCTCGATGAGTCGTATCATGGTCGTACCGACCGGCTGCAACACAATGGTGTGGCCACGTTTTGGTTGAATCTCGCTCTGGACAATTGATCGGATTCCCAATTAAAGGAAAGTTCACTGCATACTTGGCTCTGCTAAACAGCAACGAGTGTGAGCATCGACACTGATGAGTTGCTTGATCGCTCGTTTCCCTCCAGTTGGGTTCGTGAGCACTGGCTGCCTGGCGCGGCCGTTAGGCCTAACGTCCCACCACATTTCCCAAGTTAGTAAAAAAAAAGTCAAAACTCTTAATTTTTTCCGAACTTACGTACCTCGATGTCATTTCGGGCACCAATTTGTCGGGTTTGCGGTTCTGAATGTTCACGATTGCCCCTTTTGGGGCCGATCACACCGAATTTCAATGAGACCACTGCATTTCTTTTGAGCGCTTGTTTATTGCCTGCCTTTCTTCCTCGAGATCCTTGCCTCGCTCCCCGCGTCCGGTTCTCCCTTCCGGTCTGCTTTGCGCCGAAGCGCCCACTGAGAAAATGAGAATGGAGCTCGTGTTGGGACGCGCGATGTCATCCCAACATCTTGTAGAATTTTTTACGATCTAATGTACAGAATCTTGGAATCCAGACTGGGATCCGTTGCCTAATAGGCTGCAATTTAGTCAATTGCCGACTGAACTACAGCTTCTGAGGTGTATTTGTTTCCTCAGATTGTCGATTATGGATGGTGAGGGTGATGGGATCACTGGATTTGTGATGTTTAGTTTTCCTGGACATGGCAGTGTTGATTTTTTTTGGGGGGGGGGGGGGGGGGGGTTGCCTTTTGAAACCTCTAACGGTTCACTAACGGTTCTTGCATAATCGGCCAAACGGCAAAATTGGGTGCAATTTTGGCCGTCTTCTCTAATTCCTAATACATTAAATGTGTACTGCCAAGGTGGCAACATGTGGAAAACTATTCCTTCGGATGTAAATAACTCCCAAGTGAAAAATAAAAGTTAGCAAAATGTGCACGCTTTTTTACAACTATTCTCTGACTATTAGTTAAAATAGGAGCTTTCATCTTGAGATGGAGGTCAAGTGAAAGACACAAGTCACTATTAAAGGATTTTTGAGGAACAGCCATTCAATTGCAACCATGTAAAAAACTTGGACTCGACGTGTGAGAAAACTGATGTCCGACTCTGCGTCTGAGAGTACTGACGTCTTAAATTAACAGATGTCCCAAAG
The DNA here is from genome assembly GCA_023313725.1 of Lithobius niger. Classification (NCBI taxonomy): domain Eukaryota; kingdom Metazoa; phylum Arthropoda; class Chilopoda; order Lithobiomorpha; family Lithobiidae; genus Lithobius; species Lithobius niger. The sequence continues at coordinate 27,436 of JAHWFP010221171.1, forward strand.
ACAGTTATTTGAACAAGCAGTAGGAATGATGTACCTGTAATCCAAGGAGGGTACTTCCACGTTTCGAAACCGTTCCCTAAACAAACAGGATCCTTAGCTTTATACCTTTACAAGACCTGCCCAAGGAAGCCCTGAACTTGTACAGCCTGGCCCGATAAAAATACCCATAAAAAGAGACATAATATTAAATGAGAGACACCTGAACAGCTTTATCCTCAATGTACACTTAAAAATGGAGTCTCAAGGTTCGTAGGTTCGGTAAGGGCTTCCCTCCGTCCTCGGATTTTGTTTCATTGAACATGGCGATTGTGTACCTCCACATATCCCTCCACATCTCCGCGTACACGTTCTGCTTAGTGTGTGACGGGGAAATATACCACTTCAGTGTGATACCATTTGGACTGTACGGCTTCTCAAATGTTTACCTCGCTCCTTCACCATCATCAAATAAAAGCCCATACCTTCAATGACAAGGTCTGAGGATCATGCTAAAGTCGAGATTGCGAATTTGCCTTCTTAGGTACACGGTTCAATGCGATTTCGTTCCTCATGAAGTGCTCAGGACCTTCGCTCGCAGAAGTTCGCGACAGTGT
>JAHWFP010221171.1:28128-69858 GCA_023313725.1 Lithobius niger
GATTCTCTATATAAATGATCATATCTGGAAGTTTGTGCAGTTGCTAACACGCTTTTGATTTCAATTGTAGCCATCCTGTGCGATACCACCATTGTGATCATGTACATTCGTAGATGTGGAGGGACCCATTCTCAATCACTCAACTAGGAAGTTTCTGCAGTCTTTTAGATATGTATTCTGAACAAATATGAGTACATTGGTGCCCAGGCACGAGGTGCTTGAAATTCTGTGAAAGTGCTTGAATTCAGTACTTCAAATTCCTTGAAATGGTTAACTCAGTCTTTGAAAGTCACTGAATTCAATTGTTTGGTCGTAGTTTAATATAATGCCATAACATTGAGTAAGATACAAGCTGAAAGAACAGGGGACACAATGTAATGCCTGAATTCGTATAGTGAGGTGCTTAGTCAGTATTGCTCACTCTCTTGGCATCGTGCCACTCTTTGCTTGGTGGTGGTGTTATCTGGAGCACTTTGTGTGGATCAGAATTTATACTGGCTGTGTCAAACATTATAAATTAAAAATTCTCGTCAGTTTCCTAATTTAGTTAAAATTTCACCAAAAATTTGGTAGACTTTGGTGGAATTGTGATAGGATCTAGCGGAAGTCGTCGAATTAAAATTGAGTCAATGTCAACGACTTGGTTGAAAATTGAATTTGACTGGAGAATTTGAATTGGAATGGCTCTGAGTGGAGGTGCTTCTCAATGGAAATCGGCTAGAAATGGAAATGATGGACTAGCCATTCTCTTGATTTTCAGGAGCCGTAAATCTCCTAGTCCATGAGCTATTAAACTTAATTTCGAATGAAAAAAAGGACTGAGCCGTAACAAAGTTAGAATTGGGTGTTTTGGCCAAACTCCATCATGGAAAATTTGGCATTTGTACAATCATTCACGTACGTGATCTGGGGTCGGTATACCATGAACGCAATGCTTTTTTTCTCATTTGTTCAGGAATTTTGTTTGCTAGTTTATTTAGCTTTCTGGTTATTTTTGGTGCAGAAAAACCACAATCTAAGGGGATGAAGCCATTAATGTATGATGCTTTGCTCAATTTCTTGCAGAAAAATTACAATCTAAAATGTTTTAAGGTCAGAGTTTATAAAATTATGTAGTTACAGAGCCCTTCCATTTTTGGTCACTTCACTATTTCTGACCTTAAAGCATTTTTTTTAAGGGGGTAGCTTCTACTGGGGCTGTTAATAGACGATTTATGAGGGTAATTGAATCAATTCCACCGAAGTGGTATTGTGCCTATCACTGGTCCACGCCATAACTCACTTCACATTCCATTGCTTCTCACATGGTCGTCCAGGAGAGAAGCTGCTGATTTGTTTCCTGTTCGAAACCAGTTGTTTCAGTTTTATCAGAATCTTAATTACTGAAGCACTGCGAAGAGGTGTTGGTCGCAGGGTTTTTTTTCGAATAGCTCGGCTCACAGAGGTCTCACGGACTTGTGGAGTTCCAGCACGTCCGTGAACTATCAAAAGCAGTTGTCAGTGATAATCACCCTTCATTGCCTTCTATTTTCATAAGACGCCTAGATCAATAACATTATCCTTGCTCTAGACTTTGGAATTACGGCCACTCTTAGTCAGTGTGTGTATTATAGCGCTATTGATGGAATGACATCGTGGGGATATGATGGTGTTGGGATGTCGGGCTAATGCCCCAAACTTCTTATGTAGTGGATATGCCTCCCTTTTGCGCGTGCAGTTTTTTCATTGACTTGATTTTGGATAATGCTATATGCAGGCTTTCCAGTTGTCATTTTTGGTGAATGTCCTACTTTTTAAGAAATGTCCTACTTTTCCTACTTTTAAAAAGTTTAAAATGCATCATATGCTGAAGTTTGTCAAGTTCATTACAGGCACAGACCAAAATACAATCTGAACTAACAAATCACCAATCAGATTGTTACAAGAGAATTATTACAGTGCGCAAGGTTTCTACTTGTTTTCCGATAACGCAGTTCCATATATATATACTGTGAATTCTTCAGTAATTTTAATAACGACGCTCCTCCAGAAAAGTTAATTCTTTGGTGCACGCACTCTATAAACAAACTAAATCTTGTATTACAATGTCTAAGGCAATTCATGAAACCGAAAGTGTTCAGGAGAGTGTCACAGGCGTGTGATCTCCTGGCAATAAATAATGTAAGCGAAGAAAAGAATGTATTGCCAAACAAAAACTGTGAATTGGAGCATCTTGGACCATTTGGCTGCATATAATGTATGAATGCATGCAACTTCTTCATGGCAGCATTCAGTAAAGGATAATGACCGAAAACCGCGGGCATTCCTAAACAATGCCCGAGGGCGCGCAGCGTCCCGAGGGCCATTGTTTAGGAATGCACAAGGTTTTCGGTCATTATCCGACTTAATGCCCGTTACGGCGAAGAGCTCGTTCCCATTGTCGGCTATTGTTGGCAGACGTTCTACGCTTTGAAAGAACGTGGTATTGTTACGTTCTTGAAATAACGGGACATTGTTTTACATTATTGGTAAATATTCGAAAATAGTTGAACGTGTTGCGGGAAACTAAAATTCTTGGTAGGCTACTGATGATCAAAATGCCTTATCGTATTCCGTGTTTGTGCTTTTCGATGTGCATGTTTGTGCGTTGCATGGCAGAAATGAGAACAGAACTTTAACACAAAGACAACGAACTTTTGGCAGGTCAAATGAAAATGGGCGAGAATACCTTGAATACATATTAAACGTTTCAAAAATAAATCAATGTGGGTTAAAACATATAAAAGGAAAGAAGAAAACAAGCCGAACAGCTTTGTGATCTAGGGACAAATTGGGTTGTTAGTTTGAATCCGGGTCATGCCACTCCAAAGGTGGCTTACTGTACTACGTTAATTCTAGTGTATTATTTTTGCTGTTTGGCTTGTTTTCCTCTTTTCTTTGTAATTTACAGGAACTTGTGCTTATTTATTTAAAACATATAAAAGTACAACCAAAGAAGAGTCAAAGCATTTTCGCTTCCCGACAATCCTTCTCGTTGTCCTGGCAAAGTGCACAGACTGTATCAAAATTATTGGCCCGAACATGCAAATATTGAGGATGTGTAATTTTGACCCAAAAAGAAATACAGTAATAACATTTTTTATTCAACCGCCCTGTGGGTAAAAATGTTCCGGCCAAATCATCAAAAATGTTGCAACAGTTGCCAATTGGTTAGTTAGATGGCTAATTAAGCAATCACAACATTCGTGTCAGCAACAACTTTGTATCAACCAAACGTAGAAGGGCAGCTCATAGTACAAACAACTGGCCACTGTAACTTGAAATCCTTACAACAGTACAAGAAAAGTAGCCGTGGTATGCAAGCAAATATCATCGGTATTTTGAACGTCGTAGCAAATGTATCAGGCCGGCGTGTTACAAATGAAAACCCGGTCAAACATTTGGTGATTAAAAACTGTAACCATTTTACAATCATTACGTAATCTTTTGTAAATGTAACGGCATTGTAATGTAGTGCTTTGCTACTTCAAACGTGTTTTTTGTTTTGTTTTGTTAAAGTAAGCTGTTTTTCAAACCCCGGGCATTCCCTAGGGAATGCCCGCACTTTTCCCGCCTTCAGATGAAAGTGCGGGCTTTCCCGGCAACAATGGGTTTTTACATTGTGGCGTATTGTTTCAGCTGGGCTGGAAACAAAGAAAAATATCGTCTTTAAATAATCCAGTTTTAAAGAACCTTCAGTGCTTTGATGGGTCGCAAAAAAGCAAAATCTCTGCAACAAGCACTTCAGCGTATACTTAAATGATGAGGCATCTCTTGCCACTTAAAACAGACAAGGTGCTTGGCGTCCACGAACTGGGGCAAATTAAACATAAACACCAAAACTTTCGTTGAGTTGGCATGGGACGTGTTGATTACTGAAGCGAGCTACTGAGTTAGCGACATCCCACTAACGGGGGAGGCTATCACTCGGCTCCAGATTGCCATTCCACCTCGGTAAATTGGGATGTAAAAAGCTTAAACTGTGGAGGCTTTACAAACAAGTCCCCTAACGTTGAGCTGCTGTGTCGTTATAAGTGTCGTGCCCAGTGCGTTACTCTCGCATCTGGCTAGCGGGAGAGTGGGAAGCGAACATCTTGGCCGAGGGAAACCTAGCCTATCTTATTTCGTCGTTCCCTCCAGCAAACTGGTATATCTTGGACGCTCCCACCATTTAAACTGGGTGACTTTCGTCACCGAAAATGACGAAAAAACAAATATACTAAATGAGATATTTGTTTCAAATGGTGACGCCGATGACAGCTTCCTCTTACCCATTCCGCAGATTGTTGCACCAGCTGTAACTTCTGAGTCTGTTAATTTCCAACCATGGCAAGTTCGTAGGACTCTTCTTGGTATGAAACCTAGTCGTGCCTCAGGCCCGGACGGTTTCTCAGCTTTCTTTTACAGAAATATTGCCAACTACATTTGTCGTCCACTTTTAACGTATCCTTAGCTTCTGGCATCCTACCCACAATTTGGCGTACTGCGAATGTTGTTCCGGTTTTTAAAAAGGGCAATGCTTCGGACCCAATAAACTATCGCCCGATCTCGTTACTCGTCGTTCCATGTAAGGTGATGGAATCTATTATTCGCAGTGAAATGTTGTCCTTTCTACATCTTTCGGGGACCACATTTGCTGTCCAATCTGGCGTCATGCCTGGTCGTTCTTCAACCCACCAATTACTGGTTGTTTTAGATAGATGGACAAGTGCACTTGACTCTGGCATTCCTGATGTCATCTACTTTGACTTTCGGAAAGCTTTTGCATCTGTGGGCTATAGGCGATTACTCTGTAAACTGGAACTCACCGGTTTTACTGGTGGGTTACTAAACTGGATTGGTGCGTTTATTAGCCATCGGTCGCAGCGGGTCTAGATTGAGGATTCCATATCTACCTTCGCTGAAGTTATTAGTGGGGTCCCACCTGACTGTATTAGGTCCGCTGCTCTTTGTAATCGACGTAAGTGACCTTACCTGCATCAATCCTTCGATCGATAATTTAAAATTTGCTGACAATCTTAAGCTTGGGAATACCATTATTACAGCTCAAGATAGTCTGGACCTTTCCTCCGAGATATCATGTATTGAAATGCGCGGCTACATGGCAACTTCCGATTGCTAAATCGAAATGCTCCTCTTTTCATATTGGGCGTCAAAATCCTAATCTGCCTTACTTTCTTGAAAATCAACGCATGCCCGATGTGACTGAGGCTCGTGACCCTGGTGTTTGGTTCACCGCAGATCTAAAGTCGACTGTCCACTGCCGGAAAACGTCTACCCTTGTTTTCAGATGCCTTGCAATTGTAAATCGTTGCTTTATTTGTGGAAATATTTGCACAAAGTCTATGTAAGGCCCCTGCTCGAGTATGCCAGTCCGGTGTGGTCGCCTTACCTGCTGTTTTAAAGCTGTTTAACACAGATTTACCAAGAGTTTTCCTTCTCTGCGTGGTTTGTCAGCTTGGGACCGTCTGCATAGGCTCGCTCTGGAGCCTTTAGAATTACGCCGACTTTATATTGTATTATAAAAGGGTCTTCTCGGGGTCGATCTACCCTTTTTCGACCTGAAGCGTTTCCTTCTACACCAGGGGACATTCACTCAGTTACGCCATTTGGGTTCCAGACTTGCTTGTAGGTGCCATTTTTCCCGCCCTCTTGAGTTGTGCCTGCGAGGACTTCCTTGACTGAGGTGGCTGTATCCGCGTGTACTATTGCGGGTTTTAAACGTTGCTTGAAAACTTTGCCCCTGCCCCTTTCTCGGTTTCTCTTGCGTGAGTATTGAATTTGGTCACGGACTGGTTTATTTGCTCGTTGGGTCTAGGTCATTCTACACACCTATTTCCTCTTTACTTCTTTTTAGACAATATCTATTTTTTTTTTTGGGCTTGGTGTTAGTGGTTCCTCTACCCTTCCATTTGCCTTACCACCTGAATTGGTTAAACATTTATTTATGAATGGAAATGTCATCTAGTCGATTCTGATGACTTGTAAACGTTGAAAAACATAGCCAATTCAATTGGCTCTTTTTCGGAGCAATATTACAACTGAAGGAGGCCAAAGCACGAAGTAACCTCACTTAGCAAAAGTTGTAAAATTAGTCCTCACTTTAGCTCATGGAAACGCGGTTGTTGTACGAGGAATCTCTTAAAAATGCACCGATGACATCAGGGTGCATATCGTTACACAAAAGCTTCATCAGACTGAGAACTGTAAAAGACTATGTTTTAAACAAAGATGGGGCTGAAAAAATGCAGCGCACCAAAGTACCTATAAGCTAGACATGCGCTAGACTATAACTTATTCCTATTATTGTTGCTCCTGTTGTCCTACTTTTTTTCGAAAGTTCACTGGAAGGCCTGTATAGGAAAGCATTCCTGATTGGGGCTGTTGCTAGTTGCCCTGTTTACGTTGTCTTTGTAACATCTTACATGCTAATGCGGGCAAATTTAATACAGACGTTAGAATGTAAATAGGCTGGCAGTTCAAACGAGGGTACTATATGGCCGTTGCTGAGGTCGTTAGGCCACCTAAGGAAACAATGGTCGTAAACATTTGTTTTATTGTGAAATGACTTAGTAGTTGTGTTTTTAAGGTTTCTACGTGTACTCGTAAACTTGGGAAGTAGCCTGTTTTAGTCTTCCCTGTTGCCTGAAGTTACCTGGGTCCTGTTTCTCTCACATTTGCCATAAATTGGTGATGGTTAAGGAAGTATCGTTTTTGGTAAATCCAACTCGGGGACCCTGTAAAGACCCTGCACCACGTGAGGCTAGGTTTAAATACGCTGCGTGGTTTGCTTCATACACCTGCTTGTGTTTGTGGAGGTGTTGACCTTGATGACGTAGTGTTCAATCCCGGTGGGCTAAACTCTGAAAACCTGAGAAGGCTAGAATGGAGAGGATGTGAATAAACACGAGTTACGCGTTCCACCAGTTCTACTGGAATGTGCTTATTCTCGTAACTCTTTAAGGTAACTCTGGGAAGTCTTCTCGGTCTCCATTTACATAAAAAAAAAAGAAAAAAATTGTTATAAAAAACATGTAATGTTATTATTGGTGAAATTGCCATCAGCTTCTTTTAGTGCTTCGGCCTCATGTCATAGGGTCAAGGCCAACTGAGATAGCTGTGTTCCTCGCTTCATTTCAGGCCGGTCAGTTTTGTGCCTTTCCAATATTAGTTAGTGAAAGACACGCCAGGAGTTGTCCTGTGTGGTACGGCCTGCAAACCGAGGGAACTGTATCTGAACAAAGTGTATGCGGGAGAAATCCTCACTATGTCCCAGATCTCGCAATTTAGTCGTTATGCTTCCTCTCTACTAAAAAAAAATTAACAGGCAGCTCAGTAAAATGTGAATTTTCCTGCTTACCGTTTCTTCAGATGTCACTTCCCTTTTGTTCTGAGGCCGTACTGGACAGCTCCTGGCGTGCTTCTCATTAACTAAAACCGGAAAAGCAGCATGCTAACCTGCCGTAAAGTGAGCCAGGAACACAACTTCAATCCCAGTTTGCTTTGCGTAGGGTTTTATGTACCCTTGATGTATGATTAAGTGAATTTTACATGTGTAGCTGAGAGAGTTCAAGGGTAAATAGTTTTTGTAAACAAATTCATGCAATAATTGTGGTAAAAACGTTTCAGATTGTTTTATACCTTTAATTTAGAATTCTGTTCTGTGATTCTCTTCTGTGGTTGGATGATTTCAAGCATTTCTGTCCGCTGAGTTCATCTTCATGGGGAGTTTTTTCCCATTGACCTAAAAATTCCTATTTGCAATGGATCAAAAGTGGTATTGGTTGGTAATGTTTGGTCACTTATGTGTAAGAAGAAAAAACAACGCATAATGAATGCATGTGCAAAAAGTTAGTGTAGACTTTGGAATTACTGCTATTAATTGTTTATGTATGTTTAATCCTTGTATTTTTTGAAATAAAAATTTCAAGTGGTTCTATTTAGATTTTTGATCACTCGGGAATGTTTGGATGTAGAAATATAAATAAGTTTGTATATGCCAACAAAAATTTACATGACCTGTCTTATTTATTACTTCAGATGCATTTTGTCCCTAGAGAAAAGTTGTTGGCTTCACTGCCAGTTCCGTAGCTTCCCTTCTGCGCATGCGCCAACGTAGGCCTCCTATAAACGTGTCGGACCTGGCTTCATCTTTCTTCCTAGGGACACCATGCAATGTGGTTGCTCAATGATGCTCCTCAGACTATTGGATTAGCTGGCGTGACTGCACTGTCTCCGCTTTAGTATACGAACGCCCACCTCAGTCGACTGTAGGTCTTGGTCTCTTGTTCCTGGCTATCTTCTTGACTACTTCCACGGAATTGGTCCCATGTGCTCACCTACAGTCTTGCTACAGCTGACTACTACCGGTCCTCCAAAGCAGTGGGTGCCTCTTCCTGGTGCTTTCGTCGCCTCCAGGATTCGGAGGTGCCCATCCGTCAAGGGCGACGGCTTGACAGGGACTTGGCCCGTCAAAGGCTCATTGAAGGATTCTTTCATGGCTCATCTAGGTCCGTCAAAGGCTTGGCCCTTGGCGCAGCCTTAGCCCTTCAGGCTCTTTTCTGGGTGACCCACCTTTCACCATGACAAGGAACTCCCACTACGCCGATCGCGGCGACCGCTTTTCATGAAGCTTAGTCTGTACATGGCCCTCCGACCGTCCTGGTCCCCACGGTCATTCAAACCACCTCCTCGTCTGGCGCCTGCGCCCATTAGGCTGCCTGTCCCCCTTCCACTCTTTCGGGGTCCAGCACTCAGCAGGGCCCGGGCTGTTACGATTACCTGCACTCCACACCGACTTGGACTATAAAGCCAGTAACCAGACTGATTGCTCACGACTTCATGACGCCGCAAGATGTTAACCAAAGACCTTAAACTTAGTCGATACATTGATCTCTGGCTTCTTGTCTTGCCTCCTGTGCCTTGACATTGGACCAGTCCCATTAGGGGCCGTCTTGGCCCAGTCCTCAATCGCCAGTGGGCGCTCCAGTTTTTCTCTCGGTCTCTTTGGAACTGTCGGACACGCCAAACATGGTTTGGTGCACTTTTTGCTATTCGACTGGCTCAGCTGTGCAACGACTCTTCACGTCCACATGGCACCGTGACAAAAGGCGCCTGGTACCCACAATCTTCTCTACAAACACATAGCAGGGATACCCAGACTCTCAGTCCTGAGACTGACCGTACAGTTATTCTGCTGGCGCATGGTGGCCACCATCTTTCTACAATTTTCGACTTCTCAAGCCACTAGTCCCGTTCCATGGTCCCATTCAGGCACGCCCGAGTTTCACACGGTTTCAAGCCGAGGCACTCTAGGGCCACCACCGCTAGCCAAAAAGCGCTTCTTTCTTTGCTTAAAGAGGACCAACCAAGCTAAGTCAGTTGCCTGGCCTCTGCGGCCACTGGCCCCATCTTTCAACACAATTGATTTTCAGAAACTGGAACCCTTGTAGCTTCATTCATCTACCAAATGGTCTCTAGAAATAACGTGTTATTCCTGAGTCAACGACAAAAGGGGGAGGGGGGGGAACCGACAACAGCCTTAAACGCTCTGGTCCTACCCTTGTACATTACAGATGGCGCCACACTGCTCAAGTTGCCACTACGCCCGAATACTCGGCATGGTCGGTCTCTGCAACCAAGAAGTTCTCTACACAGTCGTCCTTACGACGATCTAATGATTATCCAAGCTGGTCGTTGTTTGTATTGTCACTTTCGACAGCCCGGCTGTAGCGCAGATTTGTCTTTCGAGACTTCATAACAAATACAAAACGAAGCGTGCATCATGCACTAATGATCATTTACCCTTATGCTCTCCCACTTCTTCTGGTGCGGTTCCATCTCCTACATCTACCAGCCAAGCTCGTTCCGTCGCTGTCCCCTGTGGGCCACCATTTTTGCGACAACTCGTACTCTTCAATTGACATTCCCACCCATCAAGACCATTATTCAATGAAAGGGCACGAATAAGGAGGCAGGCGGGGGGTTGGGGGGGGGGACGCCCATCGCGGACACCATTGGATCCCCGTCTGCTACCCACAGATCAGATCGCCCTCCGACTGACGACCAGACCATAACCCAAGGCCTTAACCACAACCATCACCGTTTTCTGTTCAAGCTGCTCTGTCATCTTTTGCTTAACAATCCATCGCGTACTTGCGATCGCTCTCTTCTTTTCATGGGCCAACTACTGATCCCGACTGTTCGCCCCAGGCCATCCATTCTAGTGGTCATCTTTCCACCACGTCCGGGTCTTCGTGATTTTCTTCTAGTCCAAGACTGTTCTGCGAGCATTACACCTTTCCCCATCTTGGTGGCCACACTCACTTCGTCTTGGGCACAGACCCTGCGACTACCAACACGACCCTGCGGCATTTGCATCACTACAACAAAGAAGAAATGACACATTTTAATGTTTACCTAGAGTGATCAGCTTCACAGCTTTCAAGCGAACCACAGACCTCCTTGCTTCACTTAACAAGTATTACTCCAACAGCTGCCTTTAGAAACTTTGTCCACACTACTATCCCTCTGAAAGGAAGACGATCGACTATCTGGCACTTCATCGTCCCAGTGACCACTGTTTTTTTTTTTTTAACCAGCATCATTATTATTTCAACAACTAACGAGTGGTTCTTTTCTCTCACCCAAGGTACCACTACTACGAATGGTCTCCGGCCACCATCTGTCTTACAGGTGTTTTTCTTGGGCCCACTCAGCAACTGTTGCTGTTCGGCCATCTTTCGTCACGACTGCTGTGTTTTGATCACGGTCTCACACCCAGGTTCGTTTTCACTGCAACTGTGTCATTGAAATCTCAACCGAGCCTTTCCACCGAATCATTATTCTCTTCGGCCACAGGTGCCCATCAGTACTCACATTTACAACCGGTTGGGATTACGGCCCTTGTCTCTCGACAAGGCTCTGATGGTCCCTTGCACGGCAGGCACCACCCTCCCATCGCACACTCCTCTCCCTTACAGCGACAAACGCTAGCCGAACATTTGCAACAACTTGCTTTCTCTTACACTTCATCAAGCGGGCAGCTAAACTATTCGAATTCGTACCTTGGACTCGTATTCCTTGGCCAACAGACACTCCACCCGACTACCTCGGCACTGGTGTCTGCAGGTTCGTCCCCACTTACACCACTTTTTTTTCCAGGAGTAACTTAGTACTACTACTGGCATCTGCCCATTATGAACAAACACCAGAAATGACTGGCCTTCACCACCGATTCATTGAGCAGGCGACCACAATATTCTTGGTCGCTCCTGAAATCTGCCTTCTTTGGCTGGTTTCAACACGCTCGCTTTGACAACTTCACTCTACTCTCTCTCCAGGAGTCTTCGCGGCCTGTCTAGTCATCCACCGTGCACAACGAGATATCACTCGACTCTTTCATCCCAGTCCAGCGGCGCAAGTCACACCACTTTCTTATTCTCAGGCCACGACCATGGACGGGTCATACAAAGAATGAGAAGAAAAACTCTAGGTCCTTGCAAGATCATGACAACTCTTCGTTCCTGCACGGAGTCGACCCCACGCTCATTTCAACCTTTTTTATTGATGAGCGCATGCTTTCACCTACTATGGCCCCTAACTCTGCCACTTCGCACCACACTCCGGTTCCTTGGGCCCCTTCGGACTATCGCGCACTAGTCCCCTTCTGTGTCTTTCCCAGTCTCGGTGCTTCAGCACTTCCCACTATTCTGCTGATTATGATCATCCCGTTTTACATTTGAGCCGTAGGACCAACCGTCAGTGCCCGCCCACAAACAACCATTCATCCCCGGTTAAATTTCAACCATGCGGTCATGCCTTTCCTGTTGCTTGAAAGAAGCAACCTTCTGTTCCCGCCATTTGCGCCTACAAACCATTTGGGCCATCCAGGCCCAGCAGGCCTCTTCACCATGCTGTCGCTTTCTCCTCCGAACAAGTTATAACGTTGTTCGAATTGGAAATGGTTGGAACCCAACGACCACGTCTGGGCCTCTCCACCGATGAACTCCTTGTGGCCAACATCGCCAGGGCCATCTTCCCACCACCCTTTTCTAAATCAACGATCCTCTCCATACAAGACAACAACTGCAAGCAAGACGACGACTGCTGCATGGATATAGGACCGTATCCCACGTCCATAAGGTTATCTGAGTGATCAGTTATTGCTATTTAATCTTAGCCCTGGAACATTTAAGCAGCCATAACCAGCGCCTATAAGCTCTACAAAAACCAACCAAAATGAACGAATGAACTGTGCAATATTACGCCTATCGTGTGACTGACACTTCGGCCCGAGACCATGCACCAGCACGAGACCATGGTGAACCATTACTTTCAATGGTGCCATTAGTCCCCTTGTGTTTCCTGCCTACACAGTCACTCCACATCATGGCCGTACCTCGGGCCCATATGGCCATATGAACAACTTTTGGTCGCAGTTCGATTCACCTGGTCCCTGCATTGCTTAAGATGCTGGGGGCTGCCAGCTCGTAGTTCGGGTATCCATTACCATGGTCCCACCAACATAGGTGTCGAGGTCTGTTTATGTGCTAAATAAGACAGGTAATTTATATTTTTGTCGGCATATAAAAACATCAATTTACCATGGCCACATGGTTGAAATTAGTTTTTATTGCCTTATGTTTACCTGTCCAACCTCCCTCTGCGGCCCATGGTATCGACCAGAGGAAAAAAGATGAAGCCAGGTCCGAGGCTGACAATTTTTACGAAGCCTGCGTCAGGGTTCTCACACAAATCTCTAAAAAAAAAAATCCCCTGACTTTCCAGGTTTCCCAGGCAAAAAAAATTGAATTTTCCCCTGACCACTCGATGACAAAACGTGAAAGAACAACAGCTTTGACTTACCATAATGGAGTTTTGAGTTCATTGAAGTTTCTTCAGCTCACTAATTTCACAATTTATTGCCTGGGATTGTTTTGCTGCATCATTTAATAGCTGTACCTTCTTTTCCTGAAGTATTTTTAACTGTCCAGAAATGAGTTTCTTCTTACTATATTCTCCTTCCTTTTGTTCGTGTAATTTTTTAAGTTTTCTCTTTTTTGTTCTCTAGAGCAGCTTGGTATCTTGCTCTAGGTGTGTTAACATTTTGAATAATTTTTCTCTTTCCACCTCCAGAACCCCACCTGCTGCACTGATAGCATCATAAACATACCGCTGTGCAGTTACTGTTCTTGCAAATTTTCTACGAGCATATCGTTGTTCACAGTTACCCGTCCTTACGAGGAAAAATAATTGCAGGGGGACGTACCAGGTTAAGAGAAAAAAAGTAGGAAATGAAGAAAATATATGAACTCTTACTATTTCTGTTACTGTGGCCTCTTTGAAATAACTACTTTTAATATTTTCTGTTCCCTTTAAATCCCCTGACTCGACCTCATAATCTTGCGAATCCCTTAACTTTCCCAGGTTTTCCCTGACCAAAAAATATCTGAATTTCCCAGGCCGTGTGGGAACCCTGCTGTGTTGGTGCATGCGCAGAAGGGAAGCCGGCAACTTTTCTTTAGGGGCAAAATGCATCTGAAGAAGGAAATGCTAAATAAGAGCGGTATAACTAAGACAGGCAATGATATTTTCGGTTAGGCAATAAAAACCAATTTCAACCAGGTGGCCCTGGTAAATTGATGTTTGTTGTAATAAATGAGTCCCTTTTAGAATTTGGTGAAGGTGCCTGAAATCTAAAGCTTCAACAGTGTTCAAGAAACACTCAATTCCAAAATTTGGTTGGCAGTTGGGATATAGTATGGGTAGAGTACGGATACAATATTTAACGTATGCTTATAAAGTGCTCAGCTGGTAATGTGGGCAAACTGAACGGACAAGTATTCACTCGTAGTAGTGGCATCCAACATGGCCAAATGTGGTGCATTGGTCTGCTACTGTCTACACAATTTTATGCTTTATTCTCTTATTATACACTGTAGGCCAAAAGCTTGTTCTTCTTGCTCCCAACCACAGCTTATGCTGGGGATATCGATAGCTAAATGCCAACTTGGATGGGAAAAAATATTGTACAAAGGCCCCATAAGGGTAAAGGGGTAAGTTTTTGCCATAGAAAGTGATATCAAAGCCGAAATGGCTGCCACCAACTTTGTGGTCCGAACATGTGATCACTCGAGCTTAATTGGCAATCCCTGAGTTGTCTGTTAAGATTGAGTGATCAGGTTTGGGATGGAAAACTTGGTGGTAACCATTTTGGCTCTGATACCACTTTCTATGCCAAAAACTTGAGGGGTCCCTTTACCCTCATGGGGTTTTTGTATGTCCCCTCTTTTGATTATTTTGTGGGTTTGCATTAGTAAAAGTATTGATTGTGTGCTCCTTATGAAGTAAATCGTTTCGTGAACAGCATAAAGAATGTCTTAACTTTGGTATAATTATGGTCACCGATTAACAATGTTGCATATAAAATTATTTTGATTTTAAAACGGAAACAAGTGAGCATGAACGTTGGTTTAATTTAGTATAGTTCAGGCTACAATTACTATATAACAATTGGATTTAATTGTGAAACAAAAATTGTTCGGCCATGGAGGACAATTATTTTGATTACTGGTGGCTTGTTCCCAACATTCACTAAAATACAAATGATACAAGTCTTCTGGAGTTAAACCTCCTAAACGTCAAACCATAAACGGCACCTATTGGAGTTACGTGGAGTGAACTTAGCACGAAATCACCAATGTTGAGATACCTTTTTCGCTTTGAAATCCTTTGTTCACAGCTCTGGAACAGAACTTGGTCTACTTGGCAAACCTCATCGATCTACAAAATTTCCAAAGCTTTGTCAATTCAAATGCGATAGTTCGTCGAAAAGTGGAAAATGTAAAAAGTCCGAGCTGTATCCTTGAGGCCCGAAGAAGATAGCAGCTCAAGCTATCGAAAATTTGCTGGACGAAGCTGTTATCTTTATTGTGAAAGTGTGCGGTAAATTTTTTTCCGGGTTTTTACAGTTGGTCTATTTATCGTGAATTGGATTTGAATGCAATTTCTGTGGCAACGTTTAGATTTAGCGTGAAACACTAGTGTGTCTGGGCACGTACGTCGGTATACACGTCCTCATTGTCCAAACTTTTGCCGTCCAATGAGAAACGATGCCGACAATACTAACAATGGTTACGACAATATTTTCGTACTTACGCGCCCTCCCCATTACTCCCCCAGGCTCCAAACCATGAAAAGGTACGCAGTTCGTATTGTACTGCACCCATTCGTCCAATTTTATAGCTGGAAGCCTTCCTGTTATCTCGGTATCGATGCATAATCAATCACCCTATGGGATTAACATGGGGATGAGCGGACTAGCTAGCTAGGACTAGGTAGTAACTAGTAACACATTTGTAACGGCGGACGCTATGACGGCTGAGGTGCTTGTAATGCCTCCGACATCATTGGTTGACATGGAGTTTTCAGTTTAAGGTTTTCAGTGATCATAAAGACTTAGGCGATATAAGCACAATTTGGGCTACTGTCTCAGCATGGGGAATGAAGCATCGGTGTCCTAATTAAAGGGACCTAACCTTAATGCTACGGTATTTCACTGCCACCAACGGTGGAAATTATTTAATTGTTTAACGGAGGATAAAGCTAAAAATGGGCTACATATTTATTTTACACTCAAACAATTAACTAATGAACGAACTGAAGTTTAAAACGCCTGGTTTTAATAATACAGTATAACAAATGGCAAAGTACCATACATTAATTTACGATTTATGTTCACTACAACAGCTTTTGACAAGAATATTAAAAGCAACAAGTTTGAATTTAGAATTTAGTAATTCACATAATTCAGCCGACTGGCTAAGTAATACTGGGTGCTCCCGGAGACACCCGCAAAATTGAACAGCGTCAGCTAATTACAATTTATCCAACAGTTTGTTTCAACTCTCAAGAAGGTCAACCGTCCACAGTTTTGTTTCTAAGTGTTAAGACAAAAGATCAACCTCCCACAGTTTTTCCTAAAACTAAGATGCAAAAAGCCCGGCAATTTTACACGTTAGTCGTGAAGTATGTCTCAAATGAATTACACATGAAGATCAAACCGTCAGTTGTTTAGATTAAAGTTACATTTAAAATAAACAAGAAAATGTTTTGGTTTTTAGTAAGAGGACCACTCTGACGTTATGGAAGGCAGGGGGCCAGAAATGCCGATGGCTTGCCAACCATAATTTTCTCTAGCTAGAAGTTAAATTTTTAAGCTATGCATTTAGAATTGGGGGTGGGGGGTCCTAAATTAAACTTTCAAAAGCTAAAGTATAAACATACGAACCACTACCATTTTAACTGGCATGGCATCCTCGGACGTGACGTCTCCACTCCCGACTGGCTTGGCCCTTCTATCTTTGAGATCTGTGAGCTGTGCTGTGCTGGCTATTAAGTGTTGAAGAGTTTGGCCTTTTAAGTCCATTATTGAGGAAATGGCGGAAGATACAAGACCAAGGTCTTTTTGCGTTTTTGTGCGCTCAAGAAAAAAAAGTGTTCCTCGTGAAAACGAAGGTTTCTTACGACCTGCAAATACTTAACGTTCAGTAATTATGCTTAAAATCACCATTTTACGCTATCGCTGCTCATTTATCAACTAAAAAACTCCCTTTTTAGCTTGTACCAAAACTTTCTCTCCACTCCCGCCTGGCGCGCTGCCACTCCTATCTACGAGGCCGACATCTTGTTTGGTCCCTTCATCACATTTTGAACACGCCATTGAGATAGGACGTGCTGTACATCGCTACTTTCGTTTTGACGATTGGAAGAGAAGGGCTGAAAAATGGCCACAGTAGAGGAAGCTAAGGAACTGCTTCGTGAGAGACTAAAATCTAAGACGTTCGACAAGTGTACGTGCAAAAAACAGTCGAAGGATTTTCACCCACTTTGTCGCGAGTGCAGGCCGTGTAATTTCGTCACTAAAGTTGCGATCTACACCATCGATCTACCGTGAAAGAAATTCTGCACACGTGGAAAAAATCTGATCAAAAGGTGGATCAGAGGGCCAGGGCAGCAGCAGCAGCAGTTTCGGTGGACGAAAGGCTAGCGGAGATGAGCAAAAATCCGGAGATGCCGTTGGTGTTTTCCCAGCAAGAGGAGGAAACAAAGATGGTGTCGAACAATGAAAATGAATTCGCAGCGATCCAAGAAAGTGTGTGGTTGTGCAAGACGAACTGTCGCAGATAAATCCTAAGGATTGTGAGACGGGACAGGTAGAATTGGTGCCAATTTCTAACGAAGAGTTGCTGGCTTAGATGCAGGCCACGGCCAACGTGATTTTTGATGCTAAGGCAACGCGTCTCGAGCAACGGATCACGGACAAGGTGGATTCTGCTGTGTCGGGAATCGACAAAAAGTTCTGCATCTTTATGGCGAATATGCTCCACATTTTTAAACCATTCTTGCAAAAAGAGGAGGAAAAATTGGTGGAGAAATTGGGAGCCAAGGGATCGAGACATTTTTCGGATTTAGTCTGTTTAGGACTTGCTACGGTGCCATTTCCTAGTGTTACGACAGACATCGAGTCGCCGTCCTTTGTGCAGTCGCCGCAGCGACAGGTGTCACCACGTGATGAGCGGGAAACGTCGGGGGAGACAGACGTGTCCCAGACCAAGTCAGGGGGTCGTTCCGACCTAGTGAAAAACTCGACGAAAGCAGGAAAATCGTCGAGGCCATCAAGTCACAGGTCAGTGAGTAAGAGTACTCAATCGGCCACTCCCGGTGTTGGGAACAGCGGTTCGTTTGAGGGGAGCGTGAAGGGCTCCAGTGGAAAAACTTAATAATGTAGGAGTAGTAAAGTCCAGTGAGGACAAAATTACGAAACTACTGGACATGATGATTTCGTTTATGGCGACAAGCACGACAGGCGTCAAGTCGCCACATGTCGCTAAGTTGTCGCCGGCCATGTCCACGATGTCACCACGGCGTGAGGACGTAAATGTGTCGCAGAAAGTGTGTTGCCGCCCAGTCGCCGCTTGACGGACTGTCGTCGCTGGCGCGGATTTCGACGTCGGCGCCTCAAAGGGATGCAGAACATTCGACTGCAAGTGAGGGAGTCCCTGCCCCATGTAGTTCAGGAGTGAACAGTAGCTCAAGGAAGAGAAAAGGGAACGAGGATTTGGGAGACGGCAAAGGAGCGGCTAAAAGGAGAAAAACTGGAGAGGACGGCAGTGACAGCCCATCCGATAGTGACGGAGAGTCTGAAGGGTACAACAAAGATGACCCGTTCAATGAAGGACCAGGGTATATCCCCTGGGCGGAGTTCACGGAGGTTGCTCTCAATCATTTGAGACATACTCGTTTCTTCAAGGAGGGGCCACCGCCGGTGGAGGATCTGGATGACCCCCCCATGGATACGTTGGCGAATGAGGGTAATCGCAAACAGCAACCCTCCCAATCTACCTCAATCCGCAGTGATGTTTAGACAACTGCTTAACACAGAGTCCTTAACAAGGAAGAACGAACTACCGGTTTCATCTTCAAAACCCCTGCCACCGCATGACCCAAAGAAATCACATATGTTCTTCAAGTCTATGGGGAAAGGTACCCCGAATAAGAAGAGGTTTCGGACCTTCAAGGAGGCCGAATATGTGACAGAACAATGTAACGTCGAGCTGGATTCCATCCTGAAGAACCCGTGGTTTGTTAAGACCCCCACTCAACAATTTGAAGAAGACGACATTATGCTGAGGGCTAGCTCTCAGGCAGAGCTGATCTACTCGTCGTCGACAGCAGCTTTGAAGGCAATGGCCCTGGCCAACCCAGAGCTCAGGGAAAATAGGACGATTAGAGAGTTCATGCACCTTCTTAAGCGGGCGTCATCCTTCCACAAGGACAGTTTCAATTGGCAATGCCGCTTTCTTATGAACAATGCTTTTCGCAGACGGGACGCCCTCCTCGAATCTGCGACGGGAATCCCGGCGGACGTAGCGGGCAAGTTGAGACTTCTACCAGTGCATGGTTCGGGAGACTTGTTTAATGGGCAACTACTTGAGTTGGCTCCCGAGCTCAAAGAAAAGGTGCGACCTGTCCAAGCCTCCACAAGCATGACCATGCTCAAAAGGCAAGACGGTTTATGCCAGGATCCAACAGCCGACGTCTGGGCACTGGAATGAGCCATACGGGGGAAGAGGGAGCGGCAAGAAAACCGCAGACGAACCACAGGATCGTTCGCCCTTTTCGAGACCACCCCCCCTCTTCGTCACGCGGAAAAGGACCAGGGAATTACCAGCGTGGCTGAGGATCCTTCCACGGGAGGGTTAGAAGGCCACCACGGCAGTGACTGGCCATGGACAGGGCGCCCCCCCCCCCCATTCACCGTCAGGTGGGGGGAAGGCTGGCCTGGCACCTCGAAAACTGGAAGAAGATTACGTCGGACCCCTTCGTCATCCAGACCCTGGAGGAAGGATACACACCACCGTTCGTCACCAGGCCTGCAACTACAGATTGCCCGCCACACTGGCTGGTAGAGTGTTCAGAAACCCCGGAACTCATCCAAGAAGTCAACTCACTGTTGAAAAAAGGGGCAATGGAAGAGGCACCTCACGGTCCAGGATTCTGGAGTCCAGCGAGGGTGATTCCAAAGAAGGGAGGAGGATCCAGAGTAATATTCAACCTTCGGAGACTCAACCGTCACCTTGTGAAGGAACATTTCCAAATGGAGTCGATAGACTCCATTCGGGACTCACTCCAGCACGAAGAGTTGACCATTTCCATCGACCTCGAGAATGCATATCTGTACATTCCCCTCCATCCTTCGGTTCGACACCTGTTCCGCCTTGTCGTAAATCGTTCCAGTTCACCTCTATTCCATTCGGGCTAGCAACGTTTCCGTACATGTTTACCCGGATGTTGAAACCAGTCTTGGCATATTTGCACCTACATCACATCAAAGCTCATGCTTACTTGGACGATTGGCTGGTTCGGAACAAAGACAGAGTTCTTCTGACACGACAGTGGGAAATGTGAAGCTCCCTGTTCTTGCATTTGGGACTTGGAATAAACCTCAAGAAGTCGAGGCCTGCTCCGAGCTCCAGGTTTGTATTCCCGGGTGCTGAGTTCGATACCGTAACAATGTTGATAAGACCCGCGCAGAAGAGGATTGTGAAGACAAAGACTTCGGTGACTGCTTTCAACAGGAGAACCACAGCGACGGCAAAGGAGTTGGCGTCACTCATTGGGCTCTGGACTTCAACGCCAGACTGGTCCCGCTAGGCCACTGGCGGGTAAAACCAATTCATTGGCTTCGGAAGACGGCGTGGCAACCACGGAGCAGCTGGAAAGATGTCATCCCACTCCAAGACCTCCCGAGGAAGAACGAGTGGTGGACGGTGAAGGGCAACCTAGAGGTCGGAGTACCACTATACGAGCCTGTGCCGAATTTACTCCTGTTTTCGGATGCCTCCCTGACAGGTTGGGGTGCTCACCTGGCCAGGGAAGCTGTGTCGGGCGTTGGGGACGAGGAGGAGAAGAACCTTCATATCAACGTCCTGGAGCTGCGAACGGTCTGGAAGGCGCTTCTAACCTGGAGCATGAGACTAGAACATCAAGCGGTGGGCATTATGTGCGCATTATGTGAAGAAAGGGGTAGGCACCCACTCGAAGTCCCTCATGGAAGAAGCCTCCATCTTGTTCGAGATCTGCCTACAGTATGGGATCACACCAGTCCCTTGTCACATTGCAGGAAGTCTCAATGTGTGGGCGGACGAGTTGTCCAGAGGAACACTGGTGCCGACTACAGAATGGAGGTTAGACCCACAAGTTTGCAAGGCCTTGTTTCTTCGGTGGGGAACCCTGTCTGTAGACCTGTTCGCAACCCAGCACAACACTCAGCTCACGTGTTTCGAGTCCCCGTTCCCGGATGCGTTAGCTTGGACAACGGACGCGTTGTCAATCAGCTGGGAGGGGCTGAATGCATACCTTTTCCCGCCGTTCAAACTCCTTCAGAAAGTGATCAACAAGATGAGGGCGTCAAAGGCAAGTTCATCTTAGTGGCCCCATGGTGGCCGGCGGCTCCATGGTTCCCAGAGTTGATGGAGATGAGGAAAGAGGACCCAATCCCTCTACCAATCACGGCGAACTTTTTATCCCAGCACCAGGGGAGAACACTGCACCAAAACCATTCCATGCTGAATCTTCAAGGGTGGGTAAACTCTGGAGAAGAATTGGGGGGGGGGGGGGGGGGGACTAAGGAAGGAGTGGCTTCCAGGATCACGAAGTGTTTGAGAGAGTTGTCACAACGTAACTACAACGCCAAATGGAAAAATTGGTTCGAGTGGTGTGAGAAAACAGGTTGCGACCCGTGCAACCCGGACTTGCCTCTGCTGTCAGCTTTATTCGAAGAACTTTTCGAAAAGGCTCTGTCCCCGAGCGCATCAATGGCTACAGATCGGCCATCAACTCGGTAGTGACGTGCGTAGGGGACTCCAAGACTGTGACCAACGTAGGGATTTCCAAGCAGATGACAGCTTTTGAGAATGGAAGACCAAGACAAGCCAAGTTGTTCCCTAAGTGGAATCTGCCCTTAGTGCTGCAAAGCCTAATGGGCGCCCCGTACGAGCCAGCTAGAACTGCGTCCATTCTATGCCTGTCTCAGAAGACGGTGTTCCTGGTCGCGTTAGCTTCGGCAGCACGCCAAAGCGAGATGGCCGCCTTCACCAGGGACGAAGGTCATATTCGATTTGCCAAAGATTGGTCGGAAGTATACTTAACCTTCCTGGCCCATTTTAGTGCAAAGAATTGCAACCCGGGAACTAACCCAAGACCAGTGCGGATTAAAGCCCTGAAGGGCAGTGGACAACCAGGAAACCATGAACGTTTACAGTGCCCGATTAGAGCTTTGAGGTTCTACCTGACCAAGACCGAGAAGAATGGAGGAGGATCAAAGGGGAACCAGGGTCATAATCAGACTACTCCACTGTTCCTGGATGTGGACACCAACAGTGGCGAGGTCCTAGATAAGGGAGTGTCCCCCTTCAAGCTAGGGAAGTGGATCTGCGCCGTGATCAAAAGGGCATATGAGAACGGCCCGAATCATGAGGATCTCCCAGCAGAAGTCGGAGCGCATGAGCTCCGAGCCATGGCCGCATCGTGGGCCTATGGGCTGCGGCACACCATTGGATGAGGTGGTGACGGCGTGCTCATGGAATAACCGTAACACCTCCATCAAACATTATCTACGGGACACATGTGAATCTAGGGGAGAGAATGTAGTGAGGGGTCATGTGGTGGCAGGAAAGGTGCTTTGAGGAAGACTTCATCGGAAGAGATGGAGAAGTAACCCACCGGACGGGTTCACCCTAAGTGTAGACTGGGGACACCCGGACGGAGGGACACACCAGTGAAAACCCTACTATTCATACTGGAGATGGTGCTAAACCCAACTGATAGAGTCACCTGAGTACAGACCAGGGACGCCCAGGCAGAGGAGCATACCAGTGGGAAGATTGGAAAAGAAGACGAGACCCAACTGTTTAAAAGGTTAAGTATACTGTTCCGTATACAAATAGTAGTAGGCGTACTCTCCAGGGTTCAGTGGGGTAACTCCCACCGCCTGAATGACAAATTCAGCATAATTACTGAACGTAAGTATTTGCAGGTAGTAAGAAACGATAATTTTAAAAAAGTAAAATTAGTTTTTACTAGCCTAAAATACTTACCTTCAGTAAGAACCCGCCCGCCTCCCCGCATTCACTGAACAGGAGAGTTCAAAATGTGATGAAGGGACCAAACAAGATGGCGGCCTTCTAGATAGGAGTGGCAGTGCGCCAGGCGGGAGTTAAGAGAACTTTTTTGTACAAACTAAAAAAGAGAGTTTTTTAGTTGATAAATGAGCAGCGAAAGCGTAAAATGGTGATTTTAAGCATAATTACTGAAGGTAAGTATTTTAGGCTAGTAAAAACTAATTTTACCCTTTTAAAATTATTGTTTTTTGGCGGCCCGTTATTACAATTGTCAACGTTATTGCGGGTCAGATTTTGCATTGAAAGCAGCTTAGCTGGCATTCGTACACAAATTAATTTTTGTCAGGTGGGTCATTGCTCTTGATTTCAACACAATTTAAGCTTTTGTACTTTTGTATTATTTTCCCCCAAGTAGCTGAAATGTGCTCAACTATGCTTCAGGATATTAAACACTGATGCTATGGCGTCGTGCTACAATGGTTTACAACATCGACAATTGAATTGATGTAATGTTTGTTGTCTAACTTGGTGCGACACTCTAGCGTGTGTCTAGACTTGGCAGCCAAGGTCTCTTCGATACACTCTATGGCCTGGTTAGGGATGGTGATGCTTTGGCACATGAACAAAAGGTAGGGGTTCATTTCAAAAGCTTTCTTGCCTACACCGTAGTTTCAAGAATTCGTGTCACAGCTTGTGACAGCATAGATGAATAATAACAGACTCTTTCAGACTCCTCCAGAAAAAGAGAATCACAGCGTGGAATCTGCCTCCATCATCGGCTCGTTCCTCTAGGACAGTGGGAAGCCGAATCGATGCACTGGTTCAGGAAGGAAGAATGGTTTTGAAACGCCGACTGGTTAGACTGGATTCTCCTTCACAACCTCTCCATCAAAAAAATCTATATCTTCAACGAGGAGTTCCGGTGCACAACCATGTCCAGAAGTATCTGGAACTTGGAAAGAAGAAGAAAAAAATATTCACATCAATGTTCTCGAACTTCGAGCCGTACTTCTCGCCATGGAGAATTGAATTATCTTCCTCAAGACAAAGCAGTCCCTATCATGGCAGACAACACAACAGCTGTAGCCTATGTGAAGAGGGGAGGAGGGACTCACTCCAAAGTCCTCATGGACAAAATATCACTCCTTTTTGAAGCCTGCTCCACTGTTCACATAATGCTTTCAACCCAGACACGTCGCGGGGATGCTCAACATCTGGGAAAGCTCATGGGCCGCTCCATTTTCCCTCAAGAAATGAAGAATGGCGCAGGTTTAGACTGGTCCTGGACTACAGATCCTTGAACACCCAAATCAAGGCGGACAAGTACCCAACGACAGATGTGCAGGACATATCAATTTCTTGTCTGGAAAGAAATACATCTCCACCCTAGATGTTGATGTAGGTTTCTACCAGATCCCCCTCCACCTCGACTCCCGGGACTGTAAATTACTTCCGTAAATTCATATGGGAGCTCTCGGAGGTTTCCCATTGTTTGAATAAACTATTGAAGAAAGACGGTCGGTTCTGGTGGATGCAACAGCATGCTACAGCGTATCGTACATTGATGGAGTCGGATCTGCTCAAAATGTCCGATTTTGGCCAACCGTGCATGATAGTCAGATGTGTCCGTCCTGGGCCTTGGAGGGATGCTCTCTCAGTAAATAAACAGGGAGATGTTAGTAATTGAGTTCTAAAGTAGATATTGGAGAGGGTGCAATGCCACACTACGTTTGAAAAAGTGGCAATGGCAGCTGCTGTAAACCTAACACTTGATGAAACTAGATGTACAATACATTGGAGGTAGTGTTACCCAAGTTACGTCCACATACGTAGGAGGACACACCAAATGTTACCCACCTGTTTGGTAAGGAGTTTGGGGAAGTGCTAAAATCGGCCATGGAGGAGTCTAAGACAACCAAGCAAGCGGCTATTGCACCCGAGAAGGACTTTTGGCCCTATCTCCAAAACGGCACTGGCCAGGGTGTCGGGCAAGGCAATCAGCCTTCCAATTGCTACAAAGGAGGACAGGGTAAAGGCAAGCAGCAGTACAAGAAATCCTATTACAAAAAAGGTAAAGGAAGTGTGCCTCAAGCAGGCAGAACTGTTCATTGCATAGATGTATGGAAGGCAATAAGAGCCGGGCCTTGGGCAATAGCAACAGCAAGTGGCTATTGCATTCCTTTTCTGAGAAGGCCATGCACGGGCAGGCCAGTTGGTCAGCCAGGATCTTGCAGGGTATCGGAAGACGGGATCCACTGTGTTATAACCACAGAAGCAACGCTCTGATCCCAGAGTCGGAGATAAACTGTATTTCCCAAATCTTTCTGTCCCCAAAAAAACGGACGGGAACATGTGGTCTATAACTTGAAAGGGCTCAATCGATGCCTACACAAGGTGTAGTTTCGGTTGGAATCCCTGCTCAACATCCTGGCGGCAGTCAGTCCCAGTTGTTTAATGGCCTTAATCGATTTGGCCGATGCTTACCAAACCATTCCGATTTACCAAGACCATCGGGAGTATTTAGCATTTGTGTGGTGGGGGAAAACCTCAGCGTTCCAATGTCTACCGTTTGGACTATCTCGAGTGCTCCCCGAACGTTTACCAAGCTACTGCTGCCTGTGATAGCGCATTTGAGGCGTCAAGATGCGCAGTCATGTCTACCTGAGTGACATATTTTTACTGCAGCAGGCAGCAGGACGTTTACACCAGGACTCTATTGACATTGGAGACCCTCTGATTCTCTCTGAATTTGGAGAAGTCATCGCTGATACCACGTCAAGACATTCTGCACATAGGGGTGATTATTGACCCACGCTTGATAATGGTGTTTGCACCCAAAGCGAAAATTTCATTTAATGTCTAATGTCATTTAATGCTAATAGGATCAATCTTGGCGGCCTTATCCTGGTTGAATGGTATCGCTACCTTCAAAGGCAGACACTTTTTGGGAAACTTGGCGGCTTCTATTATACAAGTTCTGGTTTTGGGTGGATATACCATAAATTTCATAGGACTGAACGTACAAAAGGTCAGATCGTCTTAATCTCGGCCTTTTTTTTTTTGTCGAGGAATTTTATGTCTATAGATGATTAGCCGTTACATCAGCCAAATTGCGAATTTTTTCGTTAATTTTCTTAGTTCACGTTGTGTCATGCAGAAATCCCTGAAGCTACTAATACATCAGACCGCAAAGCGCAGGGTGATCGTATTGTTGCATAACCATCATCTAACGTTCATCCTTTTATTCTTACTTTCAATCCACAGCAATGTAAATGACTGATTATTTTGTCCTTCGTTGCAGTTCAGTTGTTAGTTCATCTAGGCTATTACAATGATTGTAAGGACTGTGGTTGATTGCTCAAGGCATTATTGATTGAAATCTTTGATTGCAACATGGAAAAGAAACAAAAATTTAAATTCCTTGGTTGCGTGTTTCAAAACCCTTCCAGGCATTTATCCTGACCCACATAGTGTGGTGAATTTAAAAATAAATGCATGTGTACCTTGAATAAATTGCAACCAAAGCCACTCATGGTAGAATGTCATCCTATACAATATATCCAAAATCAGAATCCGGGAACATTCCACACAAAAATAAGATAATTTGTATCATTGCAAGTTGCATATTTGCATTCATTGGGAATAGGATATTCCCTATTTAAGATAAACAATTGTGATTTGCATTGCTGGAAAGAATGCATCACAATCTTTCATAAAAGCCGAAGTACGCCCATTTATGGTAATTGGATTAAAGCACTTTGAAATAGAAAATCACCATATACTCTTTCACTGCTACGCCATTACATCAATACCTTCAATGGGTGTAGGATGGTCCCTAATTAAGATACACAATGATTAGCATTGCTGAAAAAAATGCATCACCTCCTTTCAGGAAAGCCTAAGTATGTTCATCTAGGGTAATTAGATAGCTCGTAGGAGCACTTTGAAATTGAAAATACCTTTTCGTCGCTACAATATTACGACATCACCTTTCAAAGGGCATAGGATGTCCCTATTTAAGATACACAATTATGGTTAGCACTGCAGGAAAGAATACATCACCACCTCTCAGAAGTGCCTAAGTATGTAAATTTCGGGTAATTAGATATCTCATAAGAGCACTTTGAAATCGAAAATCGCCATACAATTTCACCCCTACGCCATTACAACACCACCTTTCAAGGGGCGTAGGACGGCCCCTATTTAAGGTACACAATTATGATTAGCATTGCAGAAAAGAATACATTACCGCTTTTCAAAAAAGTCAGTAGCCTATATGCCCATCTAGCGTAATTAGATAGCTCATAGAAGCACTTTGAAATTGAAAATCTTCATACTTTTCCGCTGATACGCCATACGACAAAACCTCTTAATGGGCATTTGACGGTCCCTATTTAAGATTCACAATTGTGATTAGCATATACCACCTTTCAGAAGAGCCTAAGTGTTTATAAAGAAACCCTGTTACACTTTACCAAACAGTCCTTCAAACCACGTGTGCTTTAGGGAGGATATTCGACAGTTTGTATTTTGGTTTTCAAAAATCTCCTGTTTTCGTCAGGCCAATTTGGATTTTGTGATTTTGGAAAACCAAAATACAAACTGTCGAAAATTTGCCCTAAACCGCATGTGGTTTGAAGGATGTTTGGTAAAGTGTAACAGTGTTTCTTTATAATTTGAATTGTACCAAGTAAAATGAGCCTATCGGCCTTTAAAAAAAGCCTAAGTGTCTCCACCTGGAATAAGAGGCAGGTAACAGCAAAGGTGCGTAGTCAAGAATGGTAATACTAAATAACGTACATGCAAAATCTACCAAAGTGGCTGGTATCCAGAGTCTAAAATTGTCTGATCAGAATATAAAATTGCCTGATGAAAAGCGTGTTTTTAAGTGAAAGTGTACTACAAATTACGTAATTTGTCGGATTTTGTCTGATGACAGTGATTTAGTCGGGTATCCTAGAAACCAGGATATGGTAGATGTTGCCTGTACGCTAAATATATTATTTTCCATTAATTTTGGCATAAAATGACAAATTTGGACAAATGACAAAATTTGACAAATTGGGTTAATTCACCACAAAAGTGAATAGGACTTTTCCTTTAGAAAATGTAATTCCGTTTCAGGCTTTCATCTTTCATCGGACTTTTCATTTTATCAACGTTGTTGGAGTTTGGTGTGTTCCCAGAGTCGGATTTTGGATATGTTGTACAGGCTGACATTCTAGACATGAGACACTACGAATGGTTTTGGTTGCAATTCGTTCAGGGTGTTGGGATATATCACACCACAATATCTTCAAGCTCCAAACCAACAAAATGACCATGTTCAGATCACCACGCAGTCGTATGCAAACTTTCAGCTGTGTAAGCCTTCCCAATGTTCACTAGCCATGAGCAATGAATCTATGGGATTTAACATGGGACAAACATTGCTAGTTACTAACCAGGCCTAGCTAAACAGGCTTAGATATCTTGCAAGATTCAAACATTTTATTAACATTAAAACTAAACGTAATCTCGCGGCAGCATTAATTATTCCTTTACTGGATTATGGTGATTTGATTTATCTCAGTGCTTCAAAAACATTGCTGAACCAAGTGCAGAAGGTCCTGAACGCTTGTGTTCGTTTTATTTGTAATATTAAAAAGTATCAGAGTGTCAGAGAAACCATAAAAAAAGCTTAAATGGATTTCCATGGAAAACAAGAGCTTTGCATTCACTTGTGATGGTGTGTAAGACGCTTAAATTTAAAGAACCATCGCATTTATTTGAACTTTTTAACTCTGCTATTGCGACTCACAACTATCGTACCAGACTCAGCTACAGTTGCAGTTTCACACCTCCCCGATGTCGAACTAATAAATACCAATCTTCCTTTTTCACTCAGGGTATTAAGTTATGGAACGATCTGCCTGCAGAATTCAAGAATGCCCCTTCTGTTCAGGCATTTAAAAACCGTATTTACCAACGTTTCTTTAATTCCTAGCGTGGTC
This sequence comes from Lithobius niger, assembly GCA_023313725.1. Taxonomy (NCBI): domain Eukaryota; kingdom Metazoa; phylum Arthropoda; class Chilopoda; order Lithobiomorpha; family Lithobiidae; genus Lithobius; species Lithobius niger. The sequence goes on from JAHWFP010221171.1 coordinate 56,825, forward strand.
GAATCCCCCACCTCAACTCCTCTCCCTCTTTCTTTTGTGCATTTTTTAATTAATTGTTTATTTTTTTAAAGGATTAACCTTACATAATTGTATTCTGCTTTTTCTTTTTTTTATTTTGTTTGTGGTTTTATTTTGTAGGTGGGTTAGGTGTAAGATTGGGCTTTCAAGCCTAAACCTCGCCCTTTGTAAACTCTGGCGATACCATTTTCTTGTTTACTCTTTAATGTATTTTGTTTGTTTGCAATAAAGTTTATTATTATTATGAAAATGTTATTGACATATCTTTCTATGATTGGTGGACACTCATCTTTAATTTTTCTTTTTTCAGGGTTCGTACACAAGCTACTAAACCATTTTCAAGGCAATGCTAAGCCAATTTCAAGGCCGTCTTTCACACCAAATTGTTACAAATTACCGTAAAAAAAATTCTTTCTTTTTGCCAGCCTATATTATATAATTGAATAAACATCCATTTAAAAGTTATTTATTTTGCCTCCATCGTGGGACAAGTTGCCTTTCCAATACCGCATATACGTGAATACGGACGAAGGTACGTCGTATCATTAACAGAAGATAAGCATTAGGTTGACGAACTAATTTTTTATTTATTTATTTATAAATTTAAGCATAAATTGACTGTGTTTCATCAAACATAGTACACTAACAAAATTCAAAGCCATTTCAAGGCTCTTACAAAAAAATGGCAATTATCAAGGCTTTTCATGCCTTGAATTTTTGGTTTTGAAATTTAAGGCTTTTCACTGAATTCAAGGCCGTGTACGAACCCTGTTTTTAATTTGATGTGTCACACCTCGAATTAATGCGGTTGTGGCCAAAAAACGAGGGTAGCCGATTTACGTCAGCGACATCTCAAAAACCAGACACATTTGTTCAATGCTGATCCGACGAAATTCTAGTATGTGGGTGGGTGACTTGCACTGCGCCAGTACACAAGGTATTATGCTCTAGTTAATTTAGTTAGGGCGGTTTTAGTTTGCTGTCTCCGAGCGAAAAACCGTTGTCAAATAGTACACGATCAGTGGCTGACGTTGGCGCTTCCTCAGCGTAAAGGTGTGCGCTCAACGCTGATCATACGAAAAATTACGGCGTGTAACTGCGCATTTCGGCAAGTCAGCTCTTCAACATTGCAGTCGGTTAGAGGCTGTTGTGTACGTCGAGATGGCTCCTCTCTTATGGCACAGAACAACACAAAGTGAGTCATCACTTACCTTTGCGGTGATCTGGATGGTACACCGAATTTCTGTGATTGAATCTGGACGGTACAATGAATGCGATGCTCGTATAAGACTTTTGCTGTTAATTACTGCGCCATCCTCGCTGCTTTTCGGGTGCGATATATTAGTGTTTTATTACACGTATTTGTGGTGTTGTTTCCTATTGAACGAGTGAGCAAAGTGAATGATGTCCTGTTTTCACAGTGGCGTACTGGCCAGAGGGACGGAAGGGCGGGATATTCCTAATGGCCTCTGACTTTCAGATTTTTAAAAAATCCGTAACAGGAAGACTCGCGTAGGTTTTATTGGTTCGACATTAGTTTTACCCACAGATTTAAAATTACAACTAATAATAATAAAGATAATTATAAAACGCTAGTAAAACAAGTACTTTGTATTGAGTAGCCTAACAAAAATTGGCCACATGAAATTGCAGTGTTATATTCAATGTGGACTTTGTAACAATTTTCGTGTGTTACCTGGTCAGTGATTGCCTTAAAAAGAACACCAAAAAGTTCGCTTAAATTCACTTCAAGGAGACCTACTTCGTCCTGCAAATTTTCGACATTCTTCAGATGGCTTCTTCAGGCCTTGAGGATGTTCGGACTTTGAACTACTTCTTTCTTTCTGAGCGAACTTTTTGGTGTTCTTTTTAAGACGATTCGATGTTTTCACTGTATTGACCATAGCGATATATTTCAAGTCAGTGATTGCATCGTCACAGCAAACATTACGAGACAATTTTTTTTAATGTGCAATACAGTAGATATTCTTCAGTACACCATGCATTTAAAATTTTTGGTAGTGTCTTGTTGGTATGTCTGCCATTCCAACTTCATACGTCAATTACAGATATTTTTTATTCTACCATACGACACATCCCTGCACCTTCTCCTTAAATTTTCTACAATTTGAAAGATTTCGGCATCATTGGGATTTATCTTCAAGATGACAAAATATGCTTTTAGTTTCTTACAGTTAACAGACACATGTTTGCTAGTAAGGCCGCCAACAATCGGATGGCTACAATGGGATGATCTTCTGTTACTTGGTGGTGACACAATAGTGTGTGTTTAGATCTAAAGAGTATTTTTGGATGAAAGGGAAAACATAAATTTTAGAAATAAAATTAGTATATACTTAGCCTAAAATACTCAACTTTAGAGAACCCACCCAGCTTTTGCTGAAACACAATATTCACTGGACAATTGTATAGGGTAAGTGTGGAATGGCCCACAAGAAATCGGTAGAGCTCCACACGAACAAGCCAACGAACCATCTTAAAGCGTTAAGTTTTGAGCATTGAAGCATTCATATTTACAATATTAAGTACAACTCTAAATCAAGTCTTTTATGACAAGTAAATACTAATTCTATTTGTAAAGTTTACGTTTTTAAGCAGTGTTCAAATTACGTTTTTTCAAAGGAATCGTAAATGTGAATAAAGTACAGTATGTATAGTACTTGCACAGTCATGACTAATTTAAAAGCAGGGTTCGTACATAATTACTTACAACAAATTTCAAGACACAGACTCAGAAATGATATTTCCCCTGCTCCGTATTCCAGTTTTGCATGCCTTGTAATGAGCTTGCCGTTAAGCCATCAAAACAGCAGAAATCATAGATGAGCACACATTGTCGGGTATCGGATACGTAAGGGAAAATTGGCATTGGTTCTATACAATTTTTTCCTTTTAAAACTGGGCCTTGTACTCCGACAGTGTTTACATGAATTATCTGTCATAAATCCATAATTTTCAAGGCGAGGAAATAGTACGTAACTAAATTGCAGACTTTTCCAGCTATCGTACGAACCCTATAAATGCTCACAAAAATCATTCTTTTCTTTAATCGTTCTTAAATAAGTCAGCAAAGACAATAAAGGAGATTATAGCCTACTTCATGTGGTTGCAAGAAAACAAAAAGTGGACTGGATCAAAATGCACAGGCTGGACCGAAAGTATGGATAACGCCTCTGTCATTGCAAATATACCTACACTTGCAGAACTAATAGCTCATGCATGAACTATAGCTCAGAAGACATGATAACGAATCATCATACCAGCCTACCAGGAATAATGGCTCTTCAAATGCTGTTATTCAAGTGTCATGAACTGTTCCTCCCCTTCCGCAGGACTTGAAACTAGCTGCCATGTGACAAGATCATCGCACCCTATTTGAACTTCTAAAAGAAAAGACTTTTTACCTATAGGACCGGGAAAGTGTGCATCACCATGCTTACACTGGAACTGAGGGATCAGTTACAGTCTAAGCATTGGTGATGCACTCTTCTAGCCCTATAAGCTCTTGTCTTCCTGCTGGCATCTTTTAAGTAGTGAGACTTGTTCTGTTTAGGGTTTTAAAGATATCTACACGAATCCTGTACACGGAGTTTTTATTTCATATAGGTTTATGACATGAAAAAAAAATAATGGTTCTCACCAGTGCACCAAAATTCAAAGCAGGGGTCCACATTTTTAAAAGTCTAGTCCACAACCTTGAACCAAAATTCTTTATTATTTTGGGGCCCTACATTTTACTCGTCACCCCCCTTTGAAAAAAAGGCTAGTTGAGCACTGGGTCTCATGAGTGCCCGCTAAATAATTACGGGCCACGTCATTCCTTTTTGTAGGTAAATAAAAAATTACGTGTGCATCAAATCGCGAAAAGTCCAATTCGGAAAACAACTTTAAATATGAATGTCATGTTGCTTACTACATTGAATGTTCATAGACATTGTTCGCAAGCACACGCTAATTCAATGTTCACTTTCTGCTGTTGTTGTGCAGCGAATTTTCAATAAACAATAAGCCTCACTGTTTATAAAATTGTGGGTTATAACAAGTTTCTCTTCATCAGGCTTTTTTCTATGCTAGGTTTCCTTACATGGCTGGTGCTTTTGGCATGGTTGTGGAGAGCAACCATACCAAATGCACCTGCAAAAAAGAACAACAAAAGAAAACAAACGTGTAAGAAAACCTAGCGTAAAGAAAAAAGACTGAGGACAAACATGTCCTAGTCCACAACTTTGTAAACAGTGAGGCTTATTGTTTACTGAAACTTCGCTGAATAACAGCAGAAGTGAACGTTGAATTAGTGTGTACTTGTACTCAACAACTGTAAATAACGCACTCCGAAACTAGATACTCAACAGTATCTTGCGAATTTTCGATAAGACGGTCCATCAATAAAAGCCGTCTGGCTTTATCAGTCCACTATGTATTAAGACAGACGACTCAAGTCTGTCGAAAATTTGGAAGAATCTAGCTTTTGAAACTGTGTTATTTAATGTTCGCACATAATAAAGGTAACGCTTTCAAAATGTCGGAGGGGAAACATTTCCGAAAATTTTCGACAAATGTTTCCCCTCCGACGTTTTGAAATAGGGTTTGTTACTTTATTCAGTGCCAATGGATCTTGAAAGAATTTCAAAGTACGAAACTACATGCACTTATTTAATGTTGTTTTACAATTCTAGAATGAACTTTCTAAGTAAAATCCTTAGTTCAAATGAATCAATCTTTCAAATTAGGTCAGGGATGAGAAAGGTTTTCCACAGAAGTAGGGATGTGCCGATTATCGGATTCATATCGGTATTGCCAGTTATCGGAGGTAATTCCGATATATTGGTACAGCCGATGTCCACCTCCGATGTGCCGATATACGGTATTGGATCACATATAAGCCGCACTTTTTTCGATATATTAGAAAACAACGATAACTTCGCTAAATATTGGCCGATTTTGACGTTCAAATACACCATTTTAACCCTTTTTCGCCAGCTTTCCAATGGTGCAAACCAGAAGTCATTAGCTCCACCCGTTCTGAAGTTATATATAAAAAATACATTTAACTTTACATTTTTCAATAAACATGGCATGCAAATAGATAAGAAAAACTGCTGCTTGCTGGTATTTTAGAACTAGTGCTCGTCTGTTGATTAATTAATATCAACATTTTCACATATATAGATTTTTACATCTTTACAATTGTGCAGAAAATGTTTGGTTGCATTACTTTTTTTGTGGGGGTAAGCTGGTCTGGGGAAAATAGCTTTGTACTACACATTTTTAAATTTTCTTTAATATTTTTATGAGGTCACATTAAATACAAGTTTTTTTTTCTTGCAGTACACCGTCAGCAGAAACTGTATCACACTTTTATTTTTTGCAAAATAATCATTATTTAGTGTTATATCGGTAGTCAATACCGACAGTTATCAGTGTTCCGTTTTAACAGTAAATCGGTTTCGGTACATCCCTACACAGAAGCAGTCTTTTATTTTATGTGGGCAGGGTTCGCACAAAATCACGTTACAAAAAATTCAAGCACTTTCAAGGACTTTTCCAAGACTAATAAAGTTTTTCCAACGACCTTTATAAATCAACAACCAACTTGCCAACAACAGCTCACTCAACACTAAATTGTTCATATTTTATTGGTGCAAATGATGGGGGGAAAAACTGCAGCTTAAAAAAGCTAATAGAAAAGCCTGTGAAAAAAAATAAGGAAAAAAGCCTTGATAAAATACGCCCGAGGAAAAAAAATTTTTTTCCCCCCACCTTGTTGCTGTTGTTATAGATTAGGTTCAGTTGCCTTCGCTCGAAATATACCAGGTAGGGCAATGAGTTTCACCAGGCACGTTTCTTCCTTTGGCTTTTTTTTTGCAGCTTTTTTCCTAGAATCCTTTTAATAGCCTAGTGCACAAATGACAACACGTGTGGTGGAACTAAGCTAATCAACATTTTACGGTAATCTAGCAATTTGTTATTCTAAAGTTGAAAAATCACCTTAAATCGATGCTTATTTTCACAATCACAGGAAAAACAACAAATTGTTGTTTTTCCTGTGATTGTGAAAATAAGCGTCGATTTAAGGTGATTTTTCAACTTTAAAATGAATTGTCACAGTAGACCATGTGACATTTTCAAATTTGTTATTCAAAATCAAAACAAATCGAAAGTTGTTTTTAGCTTGCTCAAAGCCAGGGCATTATTTTAAATTACGACAACAATTTATTAGCTAAATTCCAGGAACTGCCAAGGACGTAGCTAACAATTTTAAGGAATTCAAGGACTGGAATTTTCTCTTAACAAATTCAAGCACCTTGTGCAAACCCTGTGTGGGGGAGGGGGAGACTGACTTATGTTAATTTCTGCAAAAAAATGAATATGTTCTTTCCCCCTCCCTCACAAAAAAAACCAGGGAGATGAAAATGTAGTGGAGGGTCCCAATTACTTAATATTTTATTGACGTTCCCATTCATTTCTAAAAAACTACATCATTAAAATTGTTTAAATCATCCCTAAACTGCTCAACAAATCTGCAATCCTATTACCAAAGCATAAGAAAGGCCAACCAATGAAAGTTACATTGTCCAAACACTAATGGTCAGTCATCACGTCCAAGTTTGAATTCTACTTCGTGAACTGTGCCCCCCGCCCCCCCCCCATTATTTTTTTTTTACATAGACTGATTTCTTAATGATAACAGGAGCCGATGAAACAAGCCCCCTGCATCCGTGACAATAAGGGTAAAGGTGAGGACATTACATGGTAAGGGGTGCACTAAAAGGACGACTGCCGAAAGCTAGACGATCCTCATCCCTGTTATTAACTATGACAAGTATAACCAGAAAATTGAACAAAGGCAACTAGCTGTACACGTTTAGTCATTACTTTATTTCTACGTTTTTTCCTGTATAAGCTAGGCCTACAGTAAAGAGGTTTAGAAGTTAGCTGTTGCAAACAAAATTATCAACCTAAATACAAAATGAACTGAAACATTTACTGTACTCCCTTGTCATATCGCAAACCTAATACGAAAAGAGAAAGTTACATGCACTGCACTACAGACGAGAAGTTGTTAAATAAATTGTACACTGTTCGGTGAATTAACTACAAGTACACGACTAGCGTATAAAGTATGTATGGTACGCACAAATGGGCATGTTATTAGTCTTGCCACACAACAACATTTTCCTTGTTAAGTCTGTTTGATTCTTTCGGACGAAACTGCAAAGTCTTGCGTGGTGTGCAACCATTGATCTGGGCCAGAGGCGACCGGTTAACTTCGGTTAGCGGTCCATTCTTTGCTACGAGACGTTGCTTGAGGAATGACGACGTCATCGTTTTAGTTGCCAGTACAGGTACCTTGACCTGTTGTGCGATGTTAAGTTGCTGCAAATCTTGACTGAGGCCACAATCAACTTCAGACTCACTTTTGCTAATTCCTCCAGACGCTAATGCAGTCTCGGGTTGCTTTTCAACGTTCGTTGGATCTTCGAAGCTCGGGACATCAGTAGATTCCAAAGACGAGTCGAGACTCGTGACCAACTCTAGTTCTTTAGTAATTTCGTTCATTAAATCGTATTGCTGTGGTCTTGGCGTATCTCGCTGAGGAGTTTTCTCGATGTGTATCGGCGTACGTACTATTTCTTGCGTTGGTGAACGTGGATCCCACATAAACGGTAACTGCCTGCGAGGAACATCTGGTGTGGGACCGTTATTGTACGTTTCTTTCACATTTGAGAGGCTTGTTGGTCGGCAAGTATTTTCACATACCTCTCCTTGTGGTATTTCGGTCGCTACCTTGCTGCTGTGTAAGCCCATCGTGTGATAACAAGCACTAACGGTTGGTCAATCGGTGAAATTAGGGTATAAACCGTCGGTATCGAACCAAATATCGTTTTAAGTTTGGCGCCGTTGGTGCGGGTTGTTGGTTGGCTGATCAGCGCCACCGCGTCTAATCACTGATCTGTAGTAAACATCTGGATGTCATATTATTTCCGCCAGCTGCGCGCGGTCACGTTTGATACGTTTTGTTTCAGGCTGGTTGTCTTTGCCTTACTACGTCTGCTAATAAGTGGAGAAGTTTTAAGTGACCTACTTGAATAAAAATAATCTTTGTTAATCTTACGGGCTGGCATACTCGTTTGTGTATTCCCTTGGAAGGTTGAAGTCGTAGTCGCCAGTCTAGATAAATCGGTAAAACCTGAGGTTGGAAATTAGTTTTATTACTGAAGTTTTAAATGTTTTAAGCAAAATTTGGAAACTTTCTTCTTACAATTTTGACAAATATGTGTAAAATATTGAATTAAAAAATTAGGGAGAAAAGCGTCAAAACAACGTCAACAAATTATGACGTCACAATTTCAATTTGCACACGAACTTTGGCGGAATCTCGATCTTTCCGCGACGCGACAGGTGGTGGTGGACTGGTGGTTGACTTTGGACATCAGCGTCGACGAGAGCAGGTCGACGTTCTCCATCAGGATGGCGGGAGCAACGGAATATCCTGACTTGGCTTCGGTTAAAAAAGTTCAAGAAATACCTGTCGTTACGACTGTCACTAATTCAGTTTCTCAGTTATACACTGACGTTAAATATTCTAACCGCTTTACAGCGTGGGGCTTAATCGCTGTGGAAACGAGCATTCTTTTGGCTTGTGCCGCTGTTATGCCCCTGATAACACTTTTAAAAGGCCCAGGTAAGTTCTCACGAAGACTTGTATATAAATTTTAAGTAAGAGTGGGTAAAATAATGAATGAAAAATAGTTTTTAGTTGTTCGCACAATTAAAAGGATTAGATATTTAGACGTACGCAGTACTGTCTTTCCTGTGAGCCCGCCCCCTTTTCGTCTTGAAATTTCGTTTTTGTTGTGTACTTCAGAGCAGGTCATCACGTTGTTTTTTTGTAGGAAGCGGAAGCGCTAAGTAATGTTTCATTCGTAGCCTAGGTAGACTTACATGTCTTGGGCAGTGTATTTTATTGTTAAGCAGAATTTCTTAGTTGGGTTTTGAAGCGTTTTTATGGGTAAACTCCGAAAAAGTCTTGGAAACCCCCCCCCCGTCCCCACACGGACCTGGGAATCTTGCTTGGGGGCTTCAACACAAGCAGTGGTGGATCTAGACTGATAGGCTGGTGTGTTTATCGCATTATCAGAGGGCTGCCAAGTAGCACAGGGGCTTGTAACAAAAACCGCTTAGTGCGAGCAACCCCACACAAAAAACCCATAGTTTTTGTGATGAGCCCCTGTGGCCAATAGGGCCATGGGAGATACCAGAACGTCCCAAATTGAAGCGTGGTGGTGCAGCTGCACCCTAACCCATCATTGGATCAGTCGTAGCACAAGATTAACGTATAAATATTTATTTTGTGGTAGCTGCTGTTTCACCCACGGAACGTGTGCATTCTCCCATTTTTGCTTCCTTAAGGCTGGGACCGACTATAGCAAGTTACCAAACGCGAGTCCCTGAAGCCATGATTATAACCCTTCCGAATTCCTGCAAGTAGAGAATGAGAAGAGTGACAGATAATAGGCGAACTGACTAAGGAGTTGACTGGGATTTGACTAAGAGTACTGTGGCTGATGCTCTGTAGGTGGAGATTTTTGCTGCGGAAAACGTGTCCTCTAATTCTCTTTGCTATTGGTTGTTGGAGCAGAACAATAGCCCTAATCACTTCATTATGCATCGATGAAAAGAGGGGGGGGGGGGGATTTCAATCATTGCGTTTGGTGTGGAAGTAGGACAGTTGGTGCGTGTGCGTGTCATTGCCCAAGCCTGAGGAAGAATGCCAGTATAAGCATTCGAAAATTTTCTAGTTTGGAGTAACTGGAACACTTTTGGAACTGCGTAAAAAGAGTAAGTGATGATAGCCCTAATCCTCTTCCTCGCTGCGTGTTTTTCTGACCCGGCTTGAAAATTTGGCGAATTCGCTGCGAGTTGTAAAAGAAGGATGACAATCTGGCTAAGTTGGGGTTGAGCAGTACCATTGAGTTGACTGCAGCACGAGCGCGAGTTGACTTGCTTGTCTGCCCCGTAACGCTGTGGAAGCTTCGTGATGAGTTTCGCGCTGGTGACGGGCCCCTTTACCTGCCATGTGAAATTTGAGTCAGGGCATTTGATTGCACCCGTTTGGCAGACGACCACCACCACCACCAAACAAGATTTGTTTTCGCGCACATGGCAGGTTTTTGTTGGGCAAAATTATATTTCTTTAATAATACTGACCTCTCCCCCACACACTACTAGAACACAGCCTGTACGGAAAGGTTTGCATGGGTGTCTTGGTGGTCGTGCATTGAAATTGAATTGACTCCAAATAGTTCCGCTTGACTCCCCCCCCCCCCCCCCCTCTCCCTTCCCCTTCTGCTTTTTTCTGTAAATGCGTCTACATTCGTGCCAGTTAAAAAAAAAAGTGCCCCTTGTAAGTTATGGTTGGCATGCATCTGAATACTTGAAAACCTTATTCATTTTCCCTGGAGAAGAGATCCTTATTAGTGAAAGTTGGTTTGTGATCAAACCATGCCTACCTTTGTGTAAGCTTTCCATAATGACTGCCGCCACCATCACTAGTAGGATAGGTTTTTAACAATATTACAATATTACCAAACAAGGCAGAAGGACTCGCGTGGTTCGGGGGCACAAAGACAGTGTGTTTAGAATAGAATAGGGCACATGAAGCTGACTAGCATCATTGGTCTGTGTTTATGCCTTCTGATGGTTCGGGCCCAAGACTGGCGGTGCAGGTACACTGCACAAATTTTATTACCTCAAAACTAGAATTCTGCTGTTACACAAACGTGAAATGACTGCTTCAATTTGGCTTCTGCCAGTACCAAACATTTTAAAATAAAAAATAACACTTGAAGTTAAATCCATTTTTTTTTGGTGAAAAATAGGCTTATGGTAAGAACTGCATTTATGGGGGGTAGGACACACTTTGGCTTTGGTAGAATACTGGTAGTGTACGGACTAACTTGCATTTTTTGTACAGTGCTTGGCAAAAAATAAACCAAATTAAAAATTAACCCCAGTAACAATATGTGGTACCCAACTTAGTCTTGTAGCTTTGGTAAGCTTGCTCCGCAAACCAGGCCTAATTGTTGGTTTTCATTTTCAGTTGAGACAGTTGATGTTTTTGTGTGCACATTGATTGATGGCGCTAAAAGAAAGTTTCCAGTGTTCTTTAAGCCAACACATGAGGTATGAATGATTGATATCTCAACTTTGTTTTGGTATTTATGCGTGTAACATAGTATTCTATATTTCACTGTACTGAGACTGGAGGAAAGGTAAATTTAATGAATAAAAATGTCCATAGTTGGCAGGTGTTCTGTTTGACTATATTTATAAAATGTCAGTTCAGATAAAATCGGTGCACAATTTTATACTACAGGAATTCTTACCATTTTCTTGCCAATTTTCAACAAACGGTATCTTCGTCTGTTCATCAGGCACTAACAGTCTGTTGCCACACCCCGTTGCCTGGGGAACCCGGGATCCTACTCTGATCCAACACCCTCCATGATAGCCACTTGTGAGCATTCGAGTCCATAGCCATAACAGTTCATCCATAAAAACATGCCACTCGTGAATCTTCTCAGCCGTGTACATCATCGACAAACTAATACATCCAGAGCTTACTGAGAAACTTAATAGGCAGTGGACCTCCTAGGTTCACAGCTATACAACTCAATGGTACACAGCCACCACTAGCTTTGTGACCTAGTGTGAGTGATGATCATCCTTTTTCTTATTGAATGCTCCGACGAAGGTTAATGCTATTCACCGAAAGTTCGGTGAACATTTTTAGAGTTAATTTTTAAAGACATTTACTAAGTTGGTTCCCGGGTTGACTGATATGTCGCGATTTTTTTCCATTGATATATATCGTATCGCCCAAATCTACAACACCAAATTACAATTTGTGTCACTATCTTCGTCTTGTTAGAATAACGCTAATAAGTAAAGTGGATATCGATTTTTAACCGACGGCTGCGAGGATTTGTCCAGCGAGACTACAAGTTTGTGAAACCAAGAGGTCATAACATTTTAGTTTGTGGAGGGTGAAGTGTGTGACAGGCGGACGAGTCCTTTCGCTTTACCTTAGTGGAGGGTGAAGTGTGTGACAGGCGGACGAGTCCTTTCGCTTTACCTTTGTGGAGGGTGAAGTGTGTGACAGGCGGACGAGTCCTTTCGCTTAACCTTTGTGGAGGGTGAAGTGTGTGACAGGCGGACGAGTCCTTTCGCTTAACCTTTGTGGAGGGGGGGGGGGAGACAGTCTAAGCGTCGGGTGGCAAGCTGGGAGCTCGCTTGTGTTTATCGAAGTGTTTATCGTGTTTGGGGCGAATAATTCGATATGTGCCACAGCAGGGATAAAGTGATATTGAGTAGATATTCTTTGAAGGTATGTAATTCATTTTTGCATTTGTAGTGAGAATTGTTTAAAAAATAAGGTAATAGGGTATCTGTATGAATGAAGGCCATTCCATTTTAGTTTATGGAGAGAGGTGGAGGGGGGGGGGTAATTAACGCGGCGTGAATAAGCTTTGATATGGGTGGTTTGTTAGCCTGTGATGTGGACCGGACATGTGAGAGTTTGCAGGGATAGGATTTCTTTCCTTTTAAGTAATTAGTTTTGTACGTTTTTATTGCGTTTAAGTTTTTTGGCACGCTGTATTTGGTTGTTGGTGTGTGCGTTCCCGGTCGCGTGATCCGGAAGTGTCAAGTGTTTTTGCGATGACGCACACTTCCGGTGTTGGTTAACGGGATTTAACCTACGGAAATTTAGCGTGGCGTTTTGAGGTAGTGGGACTCAGCAGCTGTGGTATAATATTAGATAAAATGACACTTGAGAGGTAATTTGAGGTAGAATAGACGTGTAATACGTTCCCTGAAGTCTGTTTTGTAACATTTGCAGCAGGGGACTACCAAAAATCTTTTAAGATATTGATGGAGAGAATCTTTGAACTTAATTGTGCATTTTGTGTGTTTGTGATGTCTTCGAACTT